>NJDC01000163.1:234372-251180 GCA_002245475.1 Calephelis virginiensis
AGTTAGTTAGCCCGGTTGATAATCAATCCTAATCTAAAACTTGCTGTCCAAGATTGATATTTTGATCCATTTTATGTTATCGCCACACATAGGTGGCAAGCCTATCGCCAAACCGGGCACACATCCAATCCCAAGCAACATTATTTTATTAGGAAATTGGAAAAACCATACTTTCTTTTTGTTGCCAGACCCGAGAATAGAACCCGGGACCTAATGAAGTCAAGTCCAACACCTGGACCGCCAGACCACATTGGCGATAAAAAAATAAATTCCTCCTCCTTCCTCCTGAATGCAATTTGTTTAATTTGCGGTAACTAAAGGTCACTAATCCAGATGCTCATAAAAATAGGTATTTTCATTGGTATTATTTAATAATCTAATAATAACGTTAATCTCAACCGCCTCGTTGATCAACGGGTTAGCGTAAACAGCTAACTCTACCAACTAACCACGAGGCTCGGCTTTGATTTCCGACTACGGCAGACATTTGTGTGATGAACATTTAGATGCCTGCATAATAATATATCTAAGTCAGGGTATTTATTAAATTTATTCTTGTATCTTTTTAAGTATTTCCAAGTATTTCCAATTTTCCCAATGTGGGATTTAGTGTCTTCGTCTTGTCGTGGGTGCACTGGTTGTGGCTCTGCCTACCTTTTCTTTTCTAATTGAATCTAACCCCAAAGCAAACAAATTGTATGCTTGAGTTAGGGGTGTTAGTTAACGATACTGACACATAGAAATACTTAAATAGATACCGGAATATATTTAATAAACACCCAGATTCGGTAATGCAGACATCTAAAATCTAAATTGTAACGTATAAACTCCAAATCTCACAGAATTACTGCTAGTGTGATAACAACAAATTTAAATATTTACAATAGCGCGAAAAGATTACAAAATACGAAGTACGAGCAACTAATTTATTAAAGTAGGCAACTAGAACATTATATCATCAGTACAAGATTATAATAAATTCAAGTCCCCCGCCGCGTTGAGTTTGTGTTTGTTCGCATTTATGTTACTGACATAAATGCGAACAAACACTTCTTTAAAGAATTTTGTATTGTTTTGAACAATACAAGTACGAATCTCACTAGAAATGTTTGAAGATAGTATTATCTAAAGATATTTTGTATTGTTCCCGAAAACACAATAATTTAGAAACAGAAAAACTGCCAGAAATTGTTTTCGATTTTAATAAGTAAATCATCTAGAAAAAGTATTTTGACGCACATATCCCCGAAGAGGTAGGCAGAAGCACAACTAGGGCAACCTCTACTAGCCGAATACACTAAGTCCCACAATGTACACAATAGGTGGCAAAAACTAAATCGTCTACATACAAAAAAAATTAAGTACTTTCTTCTATTTTCCTGGAATTCCCTTATTAAATCCATATTTGGAGGCAAAGGGACCACTTCAAAAGTACGCTCTTTCAAATAAAAAAAATCGATTAACATACATAAAAAAGTATAGATGTCAAAACAAATAACCTCGTTCTTTTCCAAGTCGGTTAATTACATAATTTATTTACCTGTGAAGATTACAGGTATGTATTAGCTAGAAAAGTTTCAAGCTAGTATTACTTTGGGATGATATATTCCTAAGGACATTTTGTATTGTTTCAACAATACAAAGACGAATTAAGGAGATTACAGACTAATATTACCTACTTAGAGATGTTTTAAGTTACTGTTACCTAGAGAGATTTTGTATTGTTTCCAACGACACAGGTTTTTACTACCTAGAAGGGTTAGAGGCTAGCATTAAATACGGAGGTTTCAAATGTCACCTATTACCGGTTATAGGCTGGTATTGTCTAAGGAAAGCAGAGATAAAAGGAAAGTAATAAATTCTCGCTAAATACTTTTATCATTGTTTTACCAAAAGGATTTTTTGTTAAAGGATAAGCATGGGTATTCGTTAATAATTAACTGCAGAAGAGTAAAACTGCACTAGCAGAAACAGTGGGATTGAAAGAAAGTGTTGGTGTTAAAATGCAAAAGGACATGCTCTGCTGGTTCCGTCATGTGGAAAGAATGACAGATGAAAGATTTACAAAGCTGATATGCAATGCGAATGTGGATGGATGTAAGTACCCGGGGAGGCCTAGGTTGACATTCCACGATCAGATCACTCAGACATTATCCGAGGGTGGTGTTAAGAGTCTCCGAAACCGGCGTGTTTGTATGAAAAGGAAGCCAGACAGGTTTGTCAGGATCGTGAGGTCTGTTACTCGATACTCTCTGCCTACCCCGTAAGGGATTTGGCGTGAAGATATGTATGTATGTACATACATACATATGTGCATACATATGCACAAGCAGACTCCAATTATTTCATTGGGTACTACGTTTTTTCAAATTTGATCATGATTCGACTAGTGGTTTTTGAGTTATATACTTTATACTACATTTTTTTTGCTTATGTTGACGCCCCATAAATGACCTATATTTCTTTAAAAGAACCGCCAAAATCAGTTGGCTGCTGACCGAGAAATCGCGTAAAAAACTTACAGTCGAATTAAAAACCTTCTTTTTTGGAGTCGGTTAAACATTTAGGACCTTTTAAATTCTTGATAAATACCTATAAACTGCAATTACTTCTGCATTTATTTAGATAAATTTGATTACTCAAACTAAGTGGACAAAGCTGATAAAAACGAGTAAATAATATGTATGTACTTAATAGGTATATTGAAGCACACTTGATACAAGTAATGTGATATAAGGCCACTATTACACGATCAACAATTTACACCAACGCCAATTGATATATAGTTTTACCCAGACCGCAATGACTTTGCTGATTGAATAGCACTATTAATAAAGAACTCAGACTTATTTAGTTCTTTAGGCTCAATACATACTGTTGTCACAGTAATTGAATATAC
This sequence comes from Calephelis virginiensis, assembly GCA_002245475.1. NCBI lineage: Eukaryota > Metazoa > Arthropoda > Insecta > Lepidoptera > Riodinidae > Calephelis > Calephelis virginiensis. The sequence continues at coordinate 237,272 of NJDC01000163.1, forward strand.
AGTATTCTATCTTCATACAAACGGGAGAAAAAGTGTAAACCTACGCCTCGAGTCTGGTATGCACTTGGTACACATAATTCGCGATTGCGCCGCTGTGACGAACGTTCGATGTAATATATCTTTTTTATTTTGCAACCAATTGGTAAGCGTGTGATTTGTGAAAATTATTTTAGTTTCAAGTGTCTTTACACCCATATCCCCGAAGGGGTTTGCAGAGGTACAACCAGGGCACCCACGACTTGCCGAAGACACTAAGTCCCACAACATGATAGGTGGCAAGCCTATCGCCAACCGGGCAAATATCCAATCCCGCGCAGCGGTATTTGCATACCGATGATTTTTTATAAAATTAAGGTAATTCAAACACCACATGCATTTATATTGAACATTATAATGCATTAAACGATTTTTATTAAAAAAATACAATATTGACGATCAGAAAATAAGAAATAAATTCAAATAGAAAGATATAGTTATAACCCTATTGCGTGCTGAAGCATCGCTTGGCTGTAGGCATTTCTTTCAAAAACAGGACCGAGTTAGACTAATGTATATAATTACATTACCGCTCTGTAGTCACAAATGTCTTAAGACAGATCATTGCGTCATAAAACATATGGAGACGCGCATACTTAGAACAAAACGTCTCATAGAAAGAAATATTTAATAACTACAGAACCAGGAGAACCTGCACCATCACTGCAAGTTTAACTAACGATTCCCTTTTGTATTTATGTCGACGAGCATACGAAACATTCTAAAAACTATCTAAAGACTGGCGTGACTACAATGTGCACTTAGCCTTAAATTTCCTTGACTTTTATCAGGTGTAGCAACTTATTAAGGCTGCGCATTTGGATGTGGTGCGGTATTTTTACTCTTTTTTTCCTTTTTACGTCTTCCTACAGTCAGAAAATCTTGCTTTTTTGATAAAAGAAAACTTAGATTTAAAGTTGACTCTTTTTCAGTTTCAGTTTTAGTTGTCTTTAAGTAATAACTAATTGAATAAAAATAGAGATAGTAGAAAACTTAAATCTTAATCATAAAATAATGGTTCCGATCCGGTGGTAGATTTATTATTCATATAGACCCGTCACAAGTGCCTCTTGTAGGTTTATGTGAAATAAAGATGATTTATTATTATTATTAACAAATTCGCAATAGACAAAACAAACCTGATGAAACCTATATATGTAATACGGCTAAGAGCCATCTCGATAACGTCAGCTTTCAAACGAAAAAAATGCTTCGAAATCTGTTCATTCTTTCAAACGTTACGAGCGCACAGACATACATATACACATAGACACCTTTTTTCCATCGGGGGTTAAAAAAGTAACAGTAGATTTTCCATTATGCGAGAAGACAGGATGACCGATGAACTAGGGCACGTGGCCTAAGAACGTAAGGCATATAGCGACACACCAGTAAAATTTATCGTTTGTACGCAACTGTTATCTCTTAATAGGTCTTAAAAGAGCCGTCTGCTTGTTTAATATCAATCTAAGCTAAGCTATGAGATCATTATATAAATAAACTTATAATATGTTTTTAAAATCAATCTTATAAGTCACAGAAAACATCATTTTATTATCTATATTTTAATATGTTAATAAAATAATATTGCTTTTATTAAGATCCAAATATATGTATCTGCAATTTGTGCTTGTATTTGAGGCTAATCTATATCTATATGTATACTAATAATGAAGAGGAAATATTTGATTTTTTGTTTGTTTGAAATTAATAGGCTAAACTATTGGACCGATTTCAAAAATTCTTTGACCCTTAGTGAATTTCTACATTATCCCTGAGTGACATAGGCTTTGATTCATCAAAGTCGGTGCAGTAAAAGCCAAGTTACGCAGACGAAGTTGCGTGAAACTGCTAGTTATCTATATTTTAATATGTTAATTAAATAGTATTGCTTTTATTATGATCAAAATACATGTGCAATTTGTGCGTGTATTTGAGGCCAATCGTATATAAATACAACAAGGTTTATCACAGCTGTAACCGAATTTATTGCTTGTGGTTCGTGGTTGGTGCATATTTCAAACGTGATGCAGTATTTATGACATATTCAATCACAAAAGTATGTCGAAATCATTCAGCTAACGCGATAGCTTTAATAAAAACTTAAAAGACACGTCTTTAATTGTTTTTACTGAGAAAACAGATAATGTTAAGGAACAGGGACGGAAGCAGAAACAAAATAGCACATAAGCACTATTTTCAATGTAAGACTTGCATTATTTGACGAATACGACATGACATTGTCCACAGATTATACTATTGTCTAAAAAATTTGTCAAACAGTTTTTTTGAAATATCATAAGGAATGAACTTGAGTATGGTGGCTACCGCTTTACTTAAGATCCAGACATGACATTTTATAACGGTTTATGACAAGTTTTAAAGTTAATGACATATACCTTGTGATTAAATTCTTTTTGGTTGATAATCTCAAAACAGCCAAGGACAGAAATGATAAAATACACAAAAAAATACCAAAGTCGTTTTGAGTTCACGTATTAAAGAGCTTCTATAGAAAATAATCTTATAATAAAATAAACAGATTAATATTTGAAAAAATGAAAAATCTCTTTAATATCTTCAAAAGTAACAACTTCATACGAGATCATATCTAATTATAATAAGTCAAAATAAGCATAGGTTAAAATTGCCATTTTGTCTAAAATGATTTGCTAGAAACGATACCGTCGCAGCATCACCAAACCATCTGTAAATTACTTTTGATGTACCTACTAAAAAAAGTTTGACATACAAGCATAGGAACCTAATTAAATAATAAGTAATCGATATATATTCAAACATAGACAAGCCCACGATGATAAACGATATAAAGAATCGATTAAAATTTCCGCCATTGATAATAATGTCATTAATCTGTGGTCTATGAGACGTGACGAATTTGGGGGAATCACGAATCCAGTCACCAAGTACGGCGTGGTACGGTCAACGTATCATTGGTCAGCAGAGTTTTTAATTTTTTACTATTTCTCAATGACAGTATTAAGTCCACATGCGGAATTTCTTGACGGAATCCCTTTACAAAATTATTGCCCAGACAAATCCACTCAAATTACGTACGGAAAAAATTCGAATGTACCTTATGTGGTACCTGTACATATTTGTTAGGATCAATGTGGCGGGCCTAAAAGTTGGAAATTGTTATGATAATATGTTCTCAACAGAAGTAAGCAAGGTCTATTGGACTTCTTATAATTGGACGTAAAGTATTTTTTTTTTAATTGACACCAGAAAGGAGAAAGCTAATCGATTGTACCTATATATATTTTTTGTAAAGTTATGAGTTGATTATTTGGCTAATAATTAACAGATTTTGAAAATTCTTTTTAAATAATTGCGATGTGATCTCTTATAAATTTGATTATGATCTTACTACTTAGTAGTAGAAGTTTTTAAGTTATAGGTATAGGTACCTTATTGTGAACATTTTTCGTGTAGGTCGAAATCACCTCAACGAAGAAACGTCGTCTTTTTGAAAAAGACTGACCATAACGCGATGTAACAAAATTTTACGTCGGATTTCTACGCTTATACTAGGTATACTAATATAGTAAAATAAATTCTTAACAAAAGAACCAAAACATTTTATAATGTTTCTTATGTTATTGGAAGGCAAACAAGCAGACAGATTTCTTGATGGCGAGAAATTCACGCCGTCTAAAGACACCAAAGGTGGTAATGATGCGTTGCCAACCTGAGTCTGGGATGTTAGTCCTCGAGCAAAACTAAGTATACTGGCTACCTTTTCCTCCCAACCGAAACAAGTCAATAGTGAGAACTGACGTTATGGCGTCAGGAGTAAGGCGAGTCGCTCCGAAACTCGACGTGTTAATGACGGTAAGCCTATACTCACCTTTTAACGAGCTGCCTGGCGGGAAGGCAGATCTATTCTAAGGTTTAATTGAAGGTCTATTCTTTAAAGGAGCCTGAACCACCACGAAAAACGTCTTATGCAAGAGGCTTAACATCGTAGGCTCAGGTTGACAACTTCGGCATTACTATTGCTGTCTATCGTAGGGACGATCTAGAAATCCGTATTCTTAAACTTCTAACACTAAAATTTAAAAATCAATAATCCCTATGAAACCTACATAATATAATGTATTTAGAAAGAAGAATAAAGAAAGACACACTTTCTTTGTTTCTTCTTTCTTTATAATGTATTTAAGGTCCATCGAGATCACGTTAGCTTTCACAAAAATATCCGCATCGAAATCCGTACATTCTTAAAAAAGTTACAACACCAGAGACACACACGCATGCACAAACTCGTCAAACTCTTCTTCTGTCAAGGGTAAAAAAATCAGTTATATTTTATTAATGTAAATTAATTAACAAAAAGAAAATTAGATATTTCCAATTTTCTAATAAAAAAAAATGTTGATCGGGATCGGATATACCTATGCCCGGTTGGCGATAGGCTTGCCACCTAGCAAATTGTGGGACTTAGTGTCTTTGGCTAATCGTGGGTCTCCTGGTTGTGCCTCCGCGTATCTCTTCCGGGATATGGGCATGAAAATACTTAGTAATATTTCAGGAAATAATTAACTAACTGAATACGTTTTGCACGCTGACTTAAAGCAAAGTGACCAAGTACCATGTAAAAATGTATTTTACGATTACATAATTAAGGCTTCATATTTAACGAACCTGCTCATAGACGTCAATGATTATTTATTCAGTCATTAAATTGACATTTTCTATACAAAAATGCGACTTAATTATAGATTAAGAATGAATTAACGTATCTGAGTGCAGCCTTAAGTCCTTATAATGCTTATTTCCATAGGATTAAGAAAGTGACATTCATACTACATATATTATTATATAGATATACTACGATATACTAGATATACATTGGCATCAAACAATGCCAATGTTCCTTAGTGGAAAATAGGTAGCAAGTTTGCATTTTAATGCGTTTTTTTATGATATAGGAAGGCAAACAAGCAGACGGATTTCCTGATGGTGAGAAATTCACGCCGCCTAGAGACACCATAGGTGGTAATGGTGTGTTGCCAACCTGAGGCTAGATTGTTAGGCCTCGAGCAAAAGTAAGTTTACCGGCTACCTTACCCTCCAAACCGGAACACGTCATGACGTTATGGCGGTTATGGTATAAGATGTTGAAAGTTATCAGCACTTTAGATAAATGTTTACACCAGTCGCCATTGATTTGAAAATGTAAGATGAAAAGCAGGTAGTACTCAAGATAGTAAATTTAATTTGAATTCACGAAACAAATTGGCAACTATAACACGCGGTGCGTGACCTCCGTCTGATAAGATAACCTTGCTTCCAATTTATTTCATACAGCGCACTAACGTGTAAAATACCACCTAATAAAACATTTACCAAACTAACACCACTCGGTAGAACTTCACAAACTAAATAACACAGCATACTCATTAAAACTTTGCAAGTAAACATGAAACTTTAACGTTTAAATCAACTGACGTAATGAGTTTTCTTATTGTACCTCGTTCTCGAAAGGATCATCATCTTTAGGGCAAACTTTTTGTTTATCACCGCTAAAAGACAGCCTCCTCTTGAACAACTTCATCCTAATGAAATGTCACCTCTCACTTCAAATATGCTTCATTATTGTTTCCATTGAAGCGCCAAACTTATATATGAACAAATAAAACTGCACTGCATTAGTTAATACCGGTTTAACTAAAAGTCGCGTGATATTTGTTTTGACTATACATATTACAAAAAACGATTGTTAGAAACAAACGGCCCGTAATCGAATAATAATGCGGTAAGTCAGCGCGTCCGGCGCGCGCTGCCCGTAATATGACGAGAGCCACACTGTCGCGTTAGACTCTACCAGAGCTCTACCGCCTCCGTCACCTTCACGCTAAAGAAAACACGTAGCCTTTTCCACTAATGTAAATATTTAAACCCCTTTCGTAGATATAACATGGCGCGATAATAACCTTTATGGTGTTCATATCCTATAAGAAAATAATAGCCATTATACTTAATAACCGCATTTTTGGGGTCAATTGGCGAAAGTCGTGATATGAAAAGATATTGTTGAAAATAACACGTTCAAGGCGTTCATTTACATAGTTATATATGTATATTATTACTAGTGGTCGCCCGTTGGTCGAAATTCGACCAAAATATATTTTAATATCTTGTTGATAAGAACGCCATCTTCATTTCTTAAGACCAAGTACTTTGTTTCCAAACTGTATGATTATAGTTTGTGCGCCATCTGTGATCTTTTATCATTAACATCAATATATTTGTTTGTGTGGGTAAAGTTTTATTTATTGATGTAATGTACTTTATAAGCATTAATATTAAAAAAATATTAGCATTCTGCACTTCTCCTACACATAAACTATAAATGTCCCAAATTTCATACTCCTCCGTCAGCGCAATTTTCGTAAAAAAGGGTTCCAAATTTTTTGCTTCACGTATTAATATTATGATTTCTGTAATAATTGATTATATCTACTAACTTATACTTACACTGCTTTTTGATTACAAAATGAATCATGATCCGTAGTTAATAATCTAGGACTGCGTGAAAAACAACATCCGTTGTTACCATAAACATTTTCTAAATTTAGTGAAGCCAGCAAGTCTGCATTTGACATTAAAGTCAATTATACGGAACATGATGTGTATAACGTTTCTGAGCTCGGAATATGAAAGATAAACATATATACTCAAAATAACGAGTCGTTATTACGTCCGGATTTAGTTAGCTTGTTTTGAATAAAATAATCCACCTGATGTGATCAGCGTTTTGACTAATAGCACCACGCTATACGTCGTAACAAATTGCAGTTCATATTAGGCCCTAAACACATGAAGCTTTAACTTGACACGAGAGGATTACTTAATGTGATACGAAAATTATAAATTACATGTACTTTGTGAATAGCACATATACTTTTCTGCGATACACTTTATGTTACACTTTGACCAAGTGGTTTCACTTTTTACAGCATCATCAGAGTTTAACAATTAAAGTTTAATGAGTCTATTCCTTTTTAACTTAGTCTGATATTTCAGAGCAGAAAACTTCCAAAACTCGACTTAGAAAACAATGAAAACATTAATTACTAAGTATAACTCAAAAACCACTTGTTGAACCTGATCTGGCTAGCCTGCTGGGGTACAGAGTCTAAGTACCGGAACAGGGTAGTGCCGAGTACTGTCATTATGTTGACAGGAATAGGTAAAGCGATGGATACCTACACGGGCAAGTTTCTGCACAGCTCTCTATCACTAATGGCCTAGTTAGAATTGACCAATTTAATTCTCTTAGTAGTTTAAGTAGTATATATTATAGTATAATATATTATAGCATTAAATAAAAAAAATATAGATGGACTTACTCAAAATTTACTTTATCGTTAAGCTAACAGTATAAATAATCTAGTTTCATTTCAAATACATACAAATGTTAAACACATACTGCCTACTACTATAAAGTCATGTAAATCGACTTTTGATGTTTGAATTACGTTATAAAATATATGACACCAACTTATCTGTTTTTAGTCAAAATCAGAACTAAAGCGCAGTTTTGCCTAAAAATCAATTCCTACAACTACTTTTTTCATTTCATTACTATTATCAGTATTTTATAGGTGACGTTAATTACCAGAAACTCCAAAACGTCACAATGGCGACAACGTTTGCTGAACAGATTGTGGCACTGCCAACACTCCAATGTCATAGAAATAAGTTAATTTAAACCATTTTTCAAAGATAGGCAGGGAAGTTAAGTACTTCAGTCTTTGTTTATTAAAAAGACTGTTACAGTTTGAAGTTCCCAGTTATAAAGTAAATCAAAATTTATTTCATGACAGTAATAACAACTTGATCAAAGTTTTTTCACCCTGTATTTGTTCCGAGCTCGTTTCAAAAACGATCAACCCATTTTTGGTTACAGTTTATAAAAGATGAATATCTGTTTATCTATTACTAGCAGTTTCACGCAGCTTCGCCAACGTAACTTATCTTCTACTGCACCGATTTTGATGAAACAAAGCCTATGTCACTCAGGGATAATGTAGCATTCTAAAAGCGTAAGAATTTTTGAAATCGGTCCAGTAGTTTCGGGGCCTATTCATTTCAAACAAACAAACAAAAAATCAAACCTTTCCTCTTTTTAATATTAGTATAGACTAACACCGTGCTTATGATTTATCCGGTAGAGCTTTGTCATGATTTGTCAGGATTATTACCCATAATTTTACCTATAAACGTCTATCAACAAACATTTTTGGTATCTATAGCCTACGTGAATTTCATACTACAAAAAATCGTAGATCTTCTTATTTTGCAAAAACAAATTAATGTTTTAATAAAATATTGTACATATCTATAAACGCTACATGCATTCGCGTCCTTATTCGTAACGTTATTTGCTAACAAGCGGTATCTAATCGTTAGCAGCCACACTTTACTCGCCGGACCGGTCTCTATCAATACCATTATACGATATAATACATCCGCAATTTTCTACCTTTTCAAATCTATACGTTTTTTTGGCATTGTGAGGCAAACAAACAGGATTTCTTAGAAACTATCTACATCGCGTACAGACTAGATAAATTCAGACTGTGATGTTAACATTAAAAGTAACCTTTGGAAGATTGCGTAGCTACTCTTCCTTCTTGTGTGTCGTGGTGATAACCCAAAGTTCGCCTTCAGAAGTCTTTTCCTCTACTTCGTTTTATCCTTACCACCTACTAGCAAAAGATTATTGCCTCGCGTATGTGTCTTCCCAACAGCAAACCAGCGTTTCTTTTCTGGTACTTTTAAATTAAGGTTTAGTTAGCTACTCTACTCTAACAGTGTGCATCATTCATTTTAAACTTAAATATATGAGGACGTACTTGCGACTTTGCCATTTAATTAATCAAATAGATATCTGTATATCTGGATCTGAGTGTTTGATTTGAGAGACTGGTGATGTCATAACACGTACTAGGTACAGTAGGATTGACAATAAGTGAAGCATTTTTACAGACTGTTATAAACAAATGTTAGTAAAAGTAAATGTTACAATTTGGCCATAATAATAATTATCATTTAAGCATCTACTCGTAACCCCGTATATCAAAAAATGGCCGGTTTCAAAGTAACTATGTATTTGTGTACTTGGATCAAATCCTACTTATATTATGATTGCGAAAGTTTGTGAGTATGTATGTATGGGTCTGTTACTCTTTCACGCTTGAATGACTGAATGGATTTGTCTGAAATTTGTAGCATAGATAGATTCTGACCTGGATTAACATATAGGCTTATTTCACTACAGGTTCTGTGAAAACATGGGCGAAGCCGCACGCAACAGCCAGTTATACTTAATTTGTATTTTGTGCAAGTAGATTTATTTATTTATTTCATAATTGAGCAATGAAAACATACCATACTTTTGTTGACTTTCATATTTATTAGTATGGATGCCATTTGAGGTACGGTACATATAAATTGTAACTGACGGCCCATTTTTAGTCGCGGAATTAACTCAGAAATTTATTTCAATCATATCATTTCATTGGACACTTACACGTGTTTTGCCTTGTTTTAAGTTTATTGCTATAAAAATAACAATTTTCGAAAAAGGCGATTAAATTTCAAATAAGAGTTATGGTTATAGCTAAATTTGAAGAATACATCTTATCAATCTAATTATCTTATCTTTCCCCCGTGTCGGTCCGGGCTCCTTTACAGAATAGACCATCTGCCTTCCTGCCAGACAGCTCGTAAATTAAGCACCACAGGCTTACCGTCACTAACACCGTGAAATCTGACTAGGTGGTAGAGTATCGCAGCGAAACACCCGGATTAGTACCACCACCTTACCTATTCCTGCCACCATAACGTCCAATGCTTGACGTTGACGTGTTCCGGTTCGGAGGGTAAGGTAGCCGGTAAACTTACTTTTGCTTGAGGCCTAACATCCCAGTCTCAGGTTGGCAACGCACCATTACCACCTTTGGTGTCTCTAGGCGGCGGGAATATCTTACCATCAGGAAATCCGTCTGCTTATTAGCCTTCCAATAATATAAAAAATAATTTTAATTTATTTTAATTAACGAGAATTGACGTTACGATGGCATGAATATGTACAGTAGTGACATCGGAGACGGCAAAATATGACCTAGTACAACTGAACATGTTGAATAATTACCAAATTATACCACTAGCGGACGATGGAGTCATCGCATCTCTTCCTAAGGAGTTTTTTTATAGCACATAATAATATAACGGCAACTAGGCGCTCGCCTTTTATACCATTAAGATATTACCAATGTATACGTTTTGTAAATGTTAAAATGGTGGTGATACATTACTATCCTTTAGGCAGAGGTGTCAAGTCTCTTGAGTTTGTTTGCAATTTGCCTGAGGAGTCTTTTTAGTTGGAACATGACAACGGCAAGCAATGACGTCCCCAATGCTGAGTACGTGTATTAGGTTGCGGTACTTTAGGCCCAAATAAATCAGCAGAAAACTATATTATCACTATATATCACCACGAAATATATTTTTGATAGGTAATAGGCTCGTACAAAGTATTGAGGTCAAAGATGGTCACGCACTAAGCTAGATAAAGCCTATTTACTTTTGCTTACATATACATATCTGGGTTATATTTCTCTGGATACACAGTTAGGGAGAGTGTACCAATCCTTAATTGTGCGAATAACTAAAAAAATACGTATTTTCGAGTTATAAGCTCCAGTTTAAAATTTAGACCGAATTTTCAGTTATTACTGCAACTAAAATCAGCTTTTCAATTAAAAATTCTATTCTTAGCTTCGACACAATCTGAGTTCATTTGTAAATGCGCCAAAACACATAGTGGAGGTATATTTTTATTTATTTTACTAATTAAACAATTACTAAACTAATTACCAATTACTATTAATAGAATTTATACTTTTCATCGTCGGAAAGTATCTTTAATCCCATATCCCCGAAGAGGTAGGCAGAGGCATAACTAGGGCACCTACGACTAGCCGAAGATATTTAGTCCCACAAGCCTATCGGTAAACCAGGCACATACCCAATACCGGGCAACGTCATTTTAGAAAATTGAAAAGATATGATTTCTAGTTTTTTATTACTTCGACCTGGGAATCGAACCCGGGACCTTAAGAAGCCAAGTCTGACGCCGGACCGCTAGACCACAGACGCGATTGATCGCGATTCATCGTCGGTACTTGGTGGAATTACATTGTATAAACACTTTTTTATATTACACTTGTACTTTGATAATCATTATCATCATCTGGGCTTTACATTTAAATTACTGCTAACTTTTTTTCATTGCTCACCCCCTGCTAATATTATAAATAGAATAGTGTGTATGTTTCATATCCACATCATAAGCTCAAACCAATTTCTTATCCGACTCCAAAAAAGGTGGAGGTTATATATAAGACAGGTTTTTTGTATGTTTGTTACGTGATACTCGATCAATAGCCAATCGATGTTTATGGATCGTTTTTAGAAAGATAGGTCATGATTCTGTGGAATTCATTTTATTATTATTCGACTAGTGATTTTTGAGTTATATTTAACAGTGCATACATTTTTTTTTCTAATGTATAGTGTAAGCATTATTAAAATATACTAGCCGGATGTTAATAAAATTTATTTGGAACCATATGAATACCATTAAATGTCTTTCAAAATAAACTATCAAACTGCGACGTGGTCAAATTTTAAGATTATTTCTCTACCATTACTTTTTAATTAAAAGTCAATATTAATTACATTTTAGATCACTACCATTAATTTTCTAGGATACTAACATAAGTATCCTAAACTTCATCTAACCTCGACAAGCCAGCACAAGTTGTGGCAACACATAACCTAAAGGCTTCCGGAAGTTTAGAGGAGCCTTAACCACAGTGCAAATATATACATAATAATATGAAAACTGAGCTTAGTTGATAAAATACCTACCTACATTTTTTAATATAGCTTTATTTGAAACAGTACAAACTTAAAAATGATTTTAGTAAGATAGCAACTGCAATAGTCATACGACTGTGTCGCAGTTACTATTGCCCATCTTCAGGAACAGGTAGATTATAGATATGATATGAATTGACGCAATGGGGTTGCTAGGGTATTTTTTTAAAATTCGAATTGCAATAATTACGTTGTTTACAAATAATTATAGATAATTTCATGACGTCTGCTAATTCCATAAAAAGGCAAAACTGCTCGTGATATTTTTAAAAAAATCACGGAGAGAAATAAAAACCTGAAACTCATCTTGAAGCGGCACTCACCACTGCAGCACCGCGAAAACCGCTTAGCGACCTCGCCGATGTTCATATAGTGCTTTTTTTTAAATGACTAATGTGTTGCCAACCTCGCGGTTTTTACAACTTCACCGAGCTTTGGACATATAGTGCGCTGATTTGAACGATTATAGGTAGTTTCCATACTGTTTTATAATTGTACAGTGCCTTTATGTTCAGTAAAATCTTTGTTAATAAAATGTATAATAATAATGTAATCTATCTTAATAAGCATCTTAATAAAATGCAGTAAAATTGAAAAGCTTTTCTTCATTTGTTTTTATGTCCAGAATAAAATATTAATCATAGTCAATTAAAGATGAATTTATAAATAACTCAATAACCGCTTAAAGAGTTAAAAATGGTACCTCGCTCGAAAGGGATGGTGCCCCTTCCTTGGCTGAACCAGGTCTCCTGTTTAAAATATTCCATTTGCCTGACCACTGGTGGTAAAGTGCTGTTTTGCAGCTTATCTGAGTAGGGATCCACTCTTTACCTATTCCTGCTGACATAATGAGTGTCATGTTCCGACCCAGATAGTATGGTAGACGGTAGACTTGCACAAATGGGTTAACAACTCGGTCATAAGACAGCAACGCACCTACCACGTCTATGGAGTCTATAGGCCACTTATATTTCCTACTACCAGGAGAGCCATGTGTTTATCTTATCACATAAAAAGAAAACCGTACCTGTCTTTATACGTATCTACTATCGGCCAATGTCTATAACGTGTCTCTAAAGATGAATTTCAAGCAATCTATATAACTGCGTATCCGCCGGCCTATCCTATACCTAATTGCCATATTTATCCTGTCCACAGATATGTTATTGGCAAGCGATAACATAAAAATGGATCAAAATATCAATCTTGCACAGCAAGTTTTGGATTACGATTGATTATCAATATTGGCCGAATGTAGCTAAGAACAATCTCGATCACGTCAGTTTTCAAACAACAAATTCGCATCGATATCTGTCCATCCGGTTAGGAGTAGCTACGCCAGACACACAGATACATCAAATTTATAAAACGCCTTTTTCCGTCGAGGGTTATAAAAATATAACCGAAGCTGCTACAACTTTTTAATAATACAGCGTAAAAGCACACGCATCTCCTGGTGGAAAGATACAAACGTCGCCTTTAAACACGATAGGTATAGACGTCATGTGGCTGTCCTATGGTCTAAACTTAAGTTTAAATTAAATTATAAGCGTCGAACATTTTTTTATGACATAGGAAGGCAAACAAGCAAACGAACTTCCTGATGGTAAGAATTCCCACAGTCTAGATGGTAATCGTGCGTTGCCAATCTGGTCGGAATGCTAGACCTGGAGCAAGAGTAGGTTTACCGGCTACCTTATCCTCCAAACCGAAACACGTTAACTGCAAGTACTGACGTTATGGCGGCAGGAATAGGAAAGGTGATGGTACCAATCTGAAAAAGTCGGTTTAAAACTCTACCATCTACTCAGATGTCCCGGTGCTAGTGACGGTAAGCCAATGCTTGCCTTTTACTAGCTGCGTAGTGCCTGGCAAGGTTTATTCTGCAAACGAG
>NJDC01000163.1:261371-276042 GCA_002245475.1 Calephelis virginiensis
CCATATCCCCGAACAGGTAGGTAGAGGCACACCAGGGCACCCACGACTAGTCAAAGACAATAATAATGCTTATAAAGTAGACAATGAAATTCCACCAAGTACCGACGATGAAAAGTATAAGTTCTATTAACAGTATCTTCACACCCATATCCCCGAGGCGGTAGCCAGAGGCATAAACTAGCCGAAAACACTAACTCACACAATATGATAGGTGGCAAGCCTATCGCCAATCGGGCACATATCCCATCCCGAGCAACGTTTTTTTTATCAGAAAATTGGAAAAATCCAATTTTATTTTCGTTGCCCGACCCGGGATTCGAACCCGGGACCTCAGGCAGTCAAGTCCAACAACTGAACCTCTAGACTACAGAGGCAATACTTCTCGTATACAATTAATCCAATAGTGGTACATAGTAGATACTTATTCCACTCTTTACACGTGTCCAATTCGAGTCTACATTTTCCGAGCGCCCGCCCCTCACTTAGCTTCTACTAGGTCGATTTAATTAAAACATAACTTATGTTTTAAACTGGATCCCAAATCCTTTATACTTTATGTTCCGTATTATAAGAACAAGCATGCATTAATAATTGTAAAGCTTTTTAGCTTCAAAACCCTGACTATCCTTGTACTTAGTGACCTAAATTTTAAATGCGATTGAGTGCTGTGCCATTACAACAGAGCTCATCATTGTCTTGTTCCGTGCTATGGATATGGTAGTCTGTAGTCTGGACATGAAGGCTAAGATTTCGTCACATTAGTAACACACTACACAGTAAGAGCTGTTTGTCCGCGACTTGGCCTGTTCAGAATAGTTACGATTTTCATATAAATTTTAATCCTTTATTATAGTCTTTTATGTGTTGATTTTTAAAATATAGTCCATGTTTGAACTTGTCTCTTTAACTATACCGTAGCCGTCAACAGACAGGCAAACAGACTGACAGACTTTGGCATTTCTACAATTGTATTAATATACAATTATGTCTATCTACAAAAGAAGAAAAAATATTTATTTGCGGAATATGAGTGTTACAAAGATGTTACAAAATTATTTATGCGGAATATAAGTGTTACAAAGATGTTACAAAATTATTTAATTATTTTGATTACAATATAATTGCCATAGTAAAAACATTGGAAGTTGCTTGTGTTCTCTTAAATAACATGTATACGTATCTTCACGCCTACTCCCTTGCGTCGCGGGCAGAGTTATCGAATGTTAAGTGTGACTATCATTGCAGAACTGCCTAACTTCCTCCACGTTCATAATATCTTTCATACAAACGCTTGTTTTGGAGAATCTTGACTTCGCTTTCGGATGATACCCGAGTGATTTGGTCATGAAATGTCATCATAGCTGATCCTAGGTCTCTCTAAATAACGACGTCCATCCATATTTGCAATGTTTAACTGTTTTTTTAAACTAATATTCTTTTTATATCTAAAAATCCAATGATTTTCGTTAGTCTCGCTAAAACTTGAGAACAGCTGGACCGATTTGGCTAAATTTGGTTTTGAATTATTTGTGAAAGTCCAGGGAAGGTTCAAAAGATAAGAAACATAGGAAAAACTTCGAGTAAAGTAGGAAAACAACATTTTAAGTTTTTCATACAAACAGAAATGGTGGAACGTTCGCCGGGATAGCTCGTCTAAAATAATAAAACCTTTCCCAACAAAACAACTCATGAGAAAAATTGGTAAATCGGTAAAAAGAGAATTAGATTTGTTTCATAAAACACTTGTACCCAGTGTTATTTATCACTACATAGTTAAAACAAAGTCACGTTCTCTGTCCCTATGTCCATTCGTATGCTTAAATCTTTCAAACTACGCAATGGATTTTGATGCGGTTTTTCAAAAGATAAAGTGTTTAAAGAGGAAGGTTTGCATGTATATTTTATACCCGTGAAGTAGGTGCGGGCCGCTATTTAGAAGATAAAAAGTCAGTAAAAAGTGAATTAGATTTGTTTCATAAAACAACACTTGTACC
This sequence comes from Calephelis virginiensis, assembly GCA_002245475.1. Taxonomy (NCBI): domain Eukaryota; kingdom Metazoa; phylum Arthropoda; class Insecta; order Lepidoptera; family Riodinidae; genus Calephelis; species Calephelis virginiensis. The sequence continues at coordinate 263,366 of NJDC01000163.1, forward strand.
CAGTGTTATTTATCACTACATAGTACAAGACATGGTCGCGTTCTCTGTCCCTATGTCCCTTTGTATGCTTAAATCTTTCAAACTACGCGAAGGATTTTGATGCAGTTTTTTTACAAGATAAAGTGTTTAAGGAGGAAGGTTTGCATATATATTTTATACCCGAGCGAAGTCAGGACGGACCGCTAGTTAGAAGATAAAAAGTCAGTAAAAAGTGAATTAGATTTGTTTCATAAAACAACACTTGTACCCAGTGTTATTTATTAGAAGATAAAACGCATTGTGAGAAGAATAACAAACCTTCGGAAAAGTGGGTCAACAGTGTTCGGGGTACGAGAGCACAGGATTACTTAGTTACGGCGGTATTTTGTTAACCAACTTGAAAAATGAAGAGAGTATTAATTTTTTTAGTTTGTTACGCGGTGGTTTGACTAATAAAATACATTTTGAGGGTTGTTTCTTGCAAAGCACATCATATTTCAGAATTGGTTTGAAAATTATCATCAATATGAAAATTGAAATTTTTGAGTTATATTCAAATATTTTTTAAGGCAGAGTAATGCATTGTTATGTCTTTAAACAACTCCAAATAGGAGGAGGTGAACAAATCGACTGCACGTTTTTTTTCCTAACCTTGTTATTTATTTTTTATTTATTTATTTAACACTTTATTGCACACAAAAACTAAAATACACGAGAAGTTAAAAATGCACAAAAGGCGAGCTTATCTCTAACTAAAGAAATTTCTTCCAGCCAACCCAAAAAAAAATTAAGCTGCGAAAATAAAATGGAAGGCATCGTGTACAAAACAATTAACTATAGCTATACTTAAAACGAATAAATAAAAATATACTAATAAAGTGTGTAAAAAAACTTGTTACTTGATGAATAGGGCAGATCAATATCCATCCGGGTATATCACGCTTTGTACTGTGAAAAGTATGCAAGCGTTAAAAATTGTGACTAGAATTAATGGAATGGTAAGAAACAACCATGGCCTATAAACACCATAGATGTGAGTCTACCGGCTACCTTAACCTTGAAACCGAAACTTGACAGTCATTATGGCAGGAATAGGAAAAGCGATAGATCCCTACTCAAGTAAGTTTATGCAAAAATAAACACATATGTGCAAAGTATAGAAACAAATAAAATGTTTGTAGCATTTTTGAAGTTTTATTGAGCTTAATTTTATAAACGGACTCAGTTCATGTGAAACTATTCAGTAACCTTTTCTAAGCTCACGATCTTAACGGCAATAAGTACAGAGCCCTTACCATGAGTTTACAGCTTGCCAAGTTTACTCTACTCGCTACCGTCGCTGTAACTTATTTGTACTAGTGGTCGCCCATTGGTCGAAATTCGACCATAATAAATTTTAATATGTTGTTGATAAGAACGCCATCTTCATTTCTCAAGACCAACTACTTTGTTTTCAAACTTTTTAGTGCGCCATCTATGATCTTTTAACGTTATTATCAATATATTTGTTGGTGTGTATCAAATGCATGGTAGTGTGGGTAATGTTTTATTTATTGATTTAATGTACTTTATAAGCATTATTATTCAAAAATATTAGCGTTCTGCACTTCTCCTACACATAAACTATAAGTTTGCCAAATTTTATGCTCTTGCGTCCCCGCAATTTTTTGTAAAAAGGGGTCTAAAGTTTTGGCATCACGTATTAATATATAGATGAGAACTTTAAACAGCGCCTCTACTGGTAACTAAGAGTAACACATTTTTACACCAAAGTGTCATAGATTTCGATACGTAACTTGTCGGACGTAATCTATACCTAAGTATATCTATACGTAAGTGCACAGATTACACTTGTCCTAACTTCCAGTGCAGAACTGAGGTCGCATGAAGCGACCCTGGCCTCGAGTCAGCCTAAAACTAGGCTATGAGCTTATTTGAACATTTTCAAATCAATTCTGTTGCATTCTTAAAGAGAATCTTTACTTTTCTTATAGTATGAATAAGTCTGTCATTTTCATTGTAACGAAATTCTACATTTTATTTAAACAGTATTTTATATCACAACACGTATAAAAGTTACAATACCTAGCAGCAGCAAGTTGCTGCACAGCTATCTTCCACCAGTGAAGGATATTGGGGTATTACGTGAACACCGAACCATGTTTTTATGTAAGTATCTTCACGCCCATATTCCTGAAAGGGTAGGCAGAGGCACAACAAGACACCCATCACTAGCCGAAGACGCTAATGTTTTTCATTAATACATTTTAACAATATTGGCACCGAGCGGCATAAACTGTAAACACATAAATTTAAATTACAGGGTCAGCCATTCAGCTTACTTTTCGAATAAAGTAAAGTATCTTCACGCCCATAACCCGAAGAGGTAGGCAGAGGCACAACCAGGACACCTACGACTCGAATAAAGTAATAAAATATATCTGAATGTGTATGCAAAAAGGTATAGAGTGTATGTTTGTATTTTCTTTCTCTACTCTAAATGCAAAAGTTAAATTGTTTTGTCTAATTCTAATGCGTAAAAGATTTTTCTAATGTTTGTTATACACTAGATGTTGCCCGCCTGGTCCCACAGGAACATTGTTTCAAGATAAAAGCTATCCTATGTGTTAATCCAAGTTACTCTCTATGAGTGTACCAAATTTCATGAAAATCGGTTCAGTAGTTTTTGCATGAAAGTGTAACAAACAAACATACAAACTTTCGCATATATAATATTTTTAGGATTTTATCTTTAATTATAATATAACTAGCTTTTACCCGCGACTTCATTCGCATTAAGTCACTAAAATACATCTTATGTTGCTTTTGATACCTCCAGTAATATGTATACAAATTTTCATAATAATGAATTGTTTTCGTGTGAAAGTATAACAAACAAACTTACATTCGTATTTATGATATTAGCAGGCACTGTATTATAGTAATATAGTTACTAGCTGCTGCCCGCGGCTTCGCCTGCGTTTTTACAGGAACCCGTTGTGCGATCGAGATTTAAAGTAGACTGTATGTTAATCCATGCGACAATTTGTGTTCTAAATTTCAGACAGATCCGTGCAGCCATTCGAGCATAAAAGAGTAACAAACATACATACATACGTACATACTCACAAACTTTAGCATTTATTGTATTAGTAGGATAGCCATAATATCTATTACTTACAAAATTCTTAATACAATATTCAATAACAAAAGGTTAATGATATATTTGTATGACTTTTCAAATTATGTGTATTACTATATCAATTTTACAATGATGTTATAATAAGTTATCATAATTCTCAGAAAAGCTATTTTTTAATTATCATAGTGACAGGATAATTCGAAATCATTGACAGTGGTTTTTATACCGTAAATCTATACTAGCTATCCCGGTGAACTTCATACTGCCTGCTCCGTGCCATTTTATTTTTTATTGTATTTTTTTTAAATGTTTTAATCGTTATTCTGTGACTCGAGGCTAAACCAAATCCAAAAAACTATCTGATACCGGTTCAGTAGTTCTCGAGTAACAAGTTGCAAACTTTAACAAATAAATCTGACTTTGTTTTATAGACATAGATATGAGTATAATAGTTAACAAAGTCCGGTGAAGTTGTAAAAAGCGTGATTGACTGATTGCTTATATTGTCTTATTAATAACACGGACTAACATAGGAGTAAAATTAAGTTGATATTATAGACTATAATACTAGGATTAACCTTGGGGTAATTTACTCCATATTTATTAATATGACGTATATAGTATAACTCAAAACTTCTGGGACGTTCATAAAGGTTATGTGGGACCATATCAGAACCTTTCGAAAAAATAATTAAATCGCAACGTGGTAATGACATCATTAAAGTTTTATTGCGTCTAAATCATAGTCGATTTTGCAGATTTATTGAGTCTAAATCATTTATATGCTCTCTAATATATAAACGATTATTGATTAACGGTATATAGAAATCATCATAGCTATCTTCTATGGTCTAGCAGTACGCTATCGGACTTGACATCTTGAGATCTCTGGTTCGGTTCCGGGTTGGGTAACAAAAATTGAAATGTGTATTTTCAAACTTTTTTAATAAAAAAGTTACATTGCCCGGGATTAGATACGTGCCTGGTGGTCGATAGGCTTGCCACCTATACATATTGTGGGAGTGTTTTCGGCTAATCGTGAGTACCCTGATTAAACCTCTGCCTACCTCTTTGACATATGGGCGTGAAAGATATATATATATATATATAAATTATAGAATAATTTTAAAATAACGGCCCAGATGGACTTCTCCACAATATTATTAGTATTATCCAACTGATTGCTCTAAAGCAGCGGTCGGCAACCCGCGGCCCGGCGACTTCTTACTTGCAGCCTGGGAATGTCTTGAAAATAAGTAATCAATATCAAAATTCATGAACGTTCCGCGCTTGACCGTATAGTATACGGCGTTAAGATTCTGCCTTAAGAACGTGCTTCTCTCCGCCCATTTTCATTTTCTATTCGATATGGCCAATTATACGTAGGTATATTTGGCTTCTAGGGTAAACAAGTGTGGCCCACCTTTAGTTTATATTCCCACCTTGTCTGCCAAAAGGTTTCCGACCGCTTCAAAGTGTACTTTGATGCTAGTTTATATCAAATATGTCCGTTACATGCCGAGTACAGCTATTCAACTATAAATGTTATGACATCTGTGTTCCAATTTAGTGACACATTAAACAGTACCTAATCATAAACATTTAAGTCTCATATTAAGCGAATCGAAGAATACTAAAACATTTAACGTCATTACTTTAGAGATCAAACTAGCTATTCCGGTTAAATCGTTCCAGTCGTTTGTGTGGGGAAAATCAAAACATTATTCTTCCTGTTTTCTGGCAGTCGAACGGGATAAAAGTATCCTACGTCCGATATCCGTATCCGTCTTCTGATTCTAAACTACCTTCCTACCAATTTCAGACAAATCGGTTCAGTTCAAGTTTTGTAGTTTAGAAATTACAATTTCAATACTCAGTAGAAAGTGAGCAAATAACATACATACATATTCATGACATTAAGTCTCTTAGAGGGTAGGCAGAGTATTGAGTGCCTGGCCAATGGCCTGTGGACGAACCACATTCATTACCCTTTTCATACAAACTCGTTAGTTTTAGAGACTATTGACACCACACTAAATAACATGATATCCGTAATGTATAGAAACATTTACCGGGTAGTATATACATATCTTTACGCCAAGTCCCCAGCAGGGAAGACGGATAAAATCTAGTGAAAGAAAAAAAAAGTATCTTCACGCCCATATCCCCGAAGAAGTAGGCAGAGGTACAACCAAGGCACCCACGACTAGCCGAAGACACTAAGTCCCACAATGTGATAGGTGGCAAGCCTATCGCCAACCGGGCACATTTCCAATCCCGAGCAACATTTTTTTAAATTAGAAAATTGGAAAAATCCAGAAAAAAGGTAAAGGTATCCAGGAAAATTGGAAAAAGGTATCTAAAGTAGAGAAAGTGATACCACAGACCATGTACAATCCCAGAAATGGCTATACAAGTTGCTTGAGGCAATAATCTGTGGTTATTGTCTGTTATAAGTTCGCATTTGCTTAGTGATTATGGGGTTCTATGGCTATAGACGGATGATTCTATATCTGGGATCTGACAATTTGAGCCTTTGTTATTGAACCTGTTGATTATTTTTTAGGTTATTAGCGACTAATAGCCGAAGACACTAAGTGCCATAATGTAATAGGTGGCAAGCCTATCGCCAACCGGGTAACGTTATTTTTCTAAGAAAATTGAAAAAATACATTTTCTATTTTTTTTGTTGCCCGACCCGGGTGATCCCCGGGACTTTACGAAGTCAAGTCCAGCGCCGGACCGCTAGACCACAAAGACAATTATTCTTCTACTAATACCAATTATCTATTTGAATAAAACAAAAGATACCTACTTCCAAATCCGAAGTTGTAATTTAAACATAGAAACAAGACTTTAGGAGTTTTGGCGCCACCGAGAGAAAATATGGTTGAAGTTTTTTAATTTTTATTGAATTTCGTGTTTGAATTGAGTGAAATTAGTCAATTTTGATGGCAATTTGTACAATTTTGTTCAGTGAAAGTACACAAATGAAATAATCATAAAGAAATTAGCGTATCGTGTTTTTCCTCGTTGCCGCCAAATCTCACTACATGAGCTTGAGTAATGAGGCCACCGCTTTACCCAAGACCCTGACAATACTTATTGACGACTTGTGACTTACGACTGATTATATTAATTGAATCTCGATTTTTGTAAATTTGATGCAAATTTCTACATGACTAATGGCAAAATACTAACGAACACGAATACTCAGCCAATAACAGATTTAATGACTCATGACAACAAGGTATAGTAGTACTATTTAAATTATGCGCTTCGGCTATATTCGTCAACATGCGGAAATCCGAATGTGTTTCAAAGATATGTGTATAGAGTTGTTACTACATAATTAACCATTTTGCTTAAATTTAGATTAGGTCAACCAATTAAAAAAAATATAAAGTGTAAAGCCGAAGCGTATAATTTAAATAGTAGTACTGTATGAAGATTATGATTCAGAGGTTATCCAATATAAATTGTATTAATATCCGAAAAGAGGATATTGTGTTAAAAAAAAGTATCTTCACGCCCATATCTCCGAAGATGTAGGCAGAGGCACAACCAGGGCACCCACGACTAGCTGAAGATACCAGGTCCCACAATGAGATAGGTGGCAAGCCTATCGCCAACCGGGCACATATCCAATCCCAACCAACCTTTTCTTATAAGAAAATTGGAAAAACCCAATTTTCTTTTTGTTGCCCGACCCAGGATTCGAACCCGGGACCTCATGCAGCCAAGTTCCATAACTGAACCGCTAAACCACAGAGGCGATTAATTATATTTAATAACGCATATGTGTAAGACAAGATTATAAAATTTGAGTTGGTTTTCTGTCCTTTTACAGTGCTTAAACTATATTTAGATATACATAAAGGGGTGGCTAAAGGAATATCTAACTTTAATTCGTGGAAAAAACCAGAAGCGTCAGATAATATAATAGTAGAGGAGCCCGTGATGCTAAATGTGAAGTAACTCCAGCGTCGTGGGGCCTATTGCACTTTGTCGGTTAAATAGTGGAGAGTAAAAAAGGTCATGTAAAGTTTTTCTCTTTAGCGGTGCGTTAAGTGTCTAGAAGCTAAAAGAGCAATTCCAGCCACTTGATCATAGCCGAACTCATCAGTCATTAATAATATATATGCCTAATGTGTCTCCGATGATAGAAATATATCAATCAAACAGATTGCTGTAATCGACAATTAACACATATCACTTGGTTTTTTTCACAGAAAGTTTCTGAAACTTCTACTCCCGTACGTCTAGTCCAACTCATCAGAAAATTCAAACGTGGCCTTATTGGCATGCAATAAGCCCGTCGTACAACAACCCTACATTCGCGTTTCTATATAGAGATTTGATACATAATGGACGTGTTTAACAATGGTACAGGGTATCTCCCATATCTGAATCTGACGCGCCTGGGTTACTCCAAAAATCCCCATTTGAGATCCCTGTACTATAACAAAAAAAATCAAAATGTTACCATTCGTATACGAATAAATCTACGAATTCGCTAAACGTCAAATTACGCTGAACTAGTATCGCTAATTCCGTGAACCGTGTTCTATCTGCAAATGCTAATCGCCTGTGTCATAGAGCTTTAGCAGTAGCACTCACAGCCCGTTATTTATTGCCAGATTAGCTGAGGGAAAACAAAACCTCGTTAGATTTTACTGACGTCCAACTTGCAACTAAGTAGGCAAAATATTGTGGAGCCAAAACGATAATTTCAATTACCATTCTTGCTCAACCGCATTGGAAAATAATTATATTACAGCAAGGACTGTGTAAAATGTTAATTCAATCCGCTTTACTTCAAAAAATATTTGAAATAATAATAAATAAAAGTGTGTTTAAATAATAAATATTTAAACACACTTAACTTAACTTTAAGCAAACTCTTGTACTTTTAGTTCATTATAATATACACACTTTTTTTAAATCTTCTTCTTCTTCATGTTATACCTTAGTTTACTTTTTACAACTTCATATCTTAAAAAAGATAACAGATAAATAATCCTGTTTATTTAATTAAAATTAAAAATGAATATTAACATTTTTGTAACTATATATTTGTTTACTGACGGTACTTAAATAAAAAATGTTAATTAAAATTAAAAATAAATGTATATTTTTATTTAAGTACAGTGAGTAACTAACAACCAAATACTAATCAGTAACAAAAAACAAGCTTACTTATCTTTAGTTATAAAGCCGTGGGTCCCTACCATGAACGCTTATAGTAATATTATTTCCATGTTGCAAAATGTCTACTTCTAAAGCAGTTTTATGGCGTACGTCTCAAGGTTCTCTTTCTCCGATGACAATTAGTGTTATAAAAACAGTAATGTTTTAAGAGCTTATGGTAACCTCTCCTGATAAAGCGGAACCAGTTGGCTAAAATATAACATAAAGTGATAAATAAAGTGTATTGTGTGTATTCAATGGAATTCCACTAAGTGACAACGACGGAAATTATAGATTCAAATATTAAGACTCCTATTTAGCTAAGCACTGTTTCAAATGGACATTCAACCAATAACCTGCAACAAGTGGATGACGTGTTAGCACGTCATTGGTTGAGACTCCAATTTTAGACACTGTTTCGTAAAAACGCGTGTTCAACGAGTATTTAAATTTTTTGTAGTGAAACGGAATATGTTTGACATTTTCCACTTATCTACCAAATGTTTAAATGATTGGTAAATGAAATCTAATAAAATAGTAGACCATAGTAATAGTAAATAGATTTCTAAAGACAACAATTCAATTTAAATACGTTTTCTTCTACTACCTCATAGTCTAAGATCTGAAGTAAGGTTGACCTACACCGAGCTGATAAGAGGATAAAACTGGTTTTATTGCAAATTTAGTATATCAGAAAATATATTAAAAATGGGTTGCCTAAAAAATCCTCGACATTTTTTTTTAATTTTTTATTAATTAATGGGTGCAATATTAAGATTTTATCCCGACTTAAAAAAGGTATAAGACGAAATTGCAGAAGTTGGGTTACCTGTTATTTATCTGGATTGTTAGGTATAAACAGATAATTGTCGATGCTAGTTACTTTTACGGGATCGGATAATATAAAAAAAAACATATATGGGTAGTTCTACAAACTAAGAAATTATCTAAGTCTCAGCTAAAATAATACGAAAAACAGTATGTTTTAAGCAGTGTTTGTATAGTACACTATTATTTGTAACTGTTCCTTGTTGGTCACTAAACATAATTAAAGTTCACAATTATTTTCAAAACGAAATTACTATTCAAAGTCCCAAATTCTCAGAATCCTGCAATGTCCCTCGAACAAATTTTAGCATAATGTGCATTGTGATTTATTCATTTCTACATCAAAGTGATAAATGAAATTACGAGTAAAATTAACAAGTTTAGTCTTTTTCCTTATACTAGGCAAGATAGTAGTTATCTCGTTTTTTAAAAATGCATACCGTAAATCTTGTTAACATTTTGTCCCCATAATTTAATATCAGGATCCTGTTTAATGTAAAACAAGAAAATAATTTCCATGCATTACCGTTTAGCTGAGTCGATATCACCTACGAAAGACACCACACATGTCACTTATCAAGTGTTTCCTACCGCGTCGTTCAGTTACTCCTCTGCAGTACACAATGAAGGTGCTGTCATAATCAGTGAAGTTCTCAGGATTCTGGTAAGATATATTTTTTAGTAAAATAAATAAAATTGAGTTGTTTTTTTTCATTATTTGATAGAATTTCTCAAGAACCTAGTCTCAGCATCCTGTCCGATTGGTACTCTGGATACTAAGAGCTGTCCAAGATTCTAAGAAACACACACTAAAATATTGTGTCGGTGCATGTTTTTAACATATACGTTTTCGTCTATAAATATTAAACTACATACTTACGGATAAATAATTTAAAAAGATATTTGATTAACTCTTGTGACTAATTTATATGTTGTTGACTAATACTAGTCTAAATATCAAGTTTTGTTTGTTTACAGAAAAAAAATGCCAATACAAAAACTACAGAGTGGCTAAAAAGAAAAAAAAAGAAAAAAAAAGAAAAAAGAAGGATGCTGAAAAGTTAAGATATGAAATAATTTAAAACGACCCTCGGAGAATTGTAGCTTAGATAGAAAGAAATCACGTCACATCACGTGATTATAGCATAATTAAACGCATAAATTTTATCAATATCCTACTGGTTGTTTTGAATTGTACTAAATATTGCATATTTTTTTAATTATGTTAACGCACTCATCATTAATGATCAACATAAAGAAAAGTTCATAGAATATTAAATATAACCTTAAAATAATACTTCTTCCGAATCACAGCCTACCTTTGAAAAAAGAATCATCATAATCAAATCGTAATTGGCAAACAAATCGCATCAACATGGTAACAAACGTAAATAATATATACTCAAATTGAAACCCTGTTTTTGGAGTCGGATAAAAATTTGAACAGGATTTTCGCAGTTTTACTTCTCTGACAATACTAGTGTTAAGTGTGTTTCAAATAACACAAGTTATGCTTTTAGTATTTAAAAAAAGACTAAAACGATACTGCATTAAAGCACGCAAAATAAACAAAGCAAAAATACACAGATTAGTTAAATATTTTAGATAAAACCAAGATATTAATCAAAGGATAAAACAATAATCTATTTTATCTTTACGTAACCATATCGATAAATTTTTCACTGTCAAATTTATAACTCAACACAGCAACACCGAAGTAAACAGACATCAAATTGTTTGAAAGAATTTGGTCAGGTCAAAATGGCCGACCACTCCACATGCTGCAATGACGTAAAAATAAACCATACTCCACTCCTATTCCGGAGCTAGCAATCGGCCCCATTCGTGTTTCTGATGAACTGCAGGCCACCACTTTACCATATTTATTAGGTCGATCAGGAAATCGCGAAGCTAATACAGTGGTATTTTTACACGCAATTTCTTTCTGCTATTTACGCACCTTGTTGGCTATTTATTACTGGAAACAGGTTAGCAGTCGGAGAAAATTGTATAGAGTTTGTGTGATTTGAGTACTTAGCATCAATCTTATGCGAGAAGAAAACGCTTTTATAAACAGCTCAGCCCGGACATACAGGCACCACCGCCTTACCTATTCCTTCCGCAAAATGACAATGCTCGTCATTGTCGTGTTTCGGTTAGAGGGTAGGGTAGCCGGTTTACTTACTTACGCAGCTGACCATTCTAGCCTCAGGTTAACAACACACTATTACCACATTTATGGTGTCTCTAGGCGGCGTGAATTTCTTACCATCAGGAAATCCGTCTTCTTGTTTGCCTTCCAATGTCATAAAAAAAAACTTACGATATATTTTAGTAATACCATGGCGGTAGGTATAATCTAAATTCTAAATTGAAATAAAATTTATATTTCAAAAACGGTTGTCAATCCCTGGATTTAGGACTGATACGCAGTTACCCAATGACAGCATATGCATTTACCCCATATATTCAAATCATACCCAAAAATTTAAAGTAATGATTTCTTTAAAAATGAAACGATTTCAATTAAAATTATTATCTGTATCGATAACCACATTAAATTGCAAGCGTCATGTAATAAAATCAAAACGGTAGACTAAGGAAACTAAGAGATTCTAAAAGATTTGAAACACTCATCTCACTCGACGAAATTGGCAGGAAATGTGTGATTTTAAATATGGCTTACAATTCAAAATCGTGACGCTAAACGCCCCCTATTACAATTTCAATTCAATTTCAATGTAATAATTTTAGTTAAAATAAAATAGGATAGATGGCGAAAGTATTTTTATTTTAAATAAGATTGGAGAAATACCAAATAGACGCAATTACCTCAAAGACGCAATTACCTCAGGTGACCTTAAGGTGAGATGGGGGTGGCAAGATCGTATGGAAGACCCTCATTTTTTAAGTTAGAAGCATAAGACTTTATTTTTGGGCTACGTATTAAAAATGAGTAGATACGTATTTAAGCGTTTCTGGAAATTCTACTCCTAAGGAGATGAAATAGGGGTTGAAAATTTGTATGAAAGAACATCATTTTTTAAGTTAGAAGCATGAAACTTTATATTTGAGTTATTTATTAAAAATTAGTACATACGTAATTAAGTGTTTCTGGAAATTCTACCGGCCCTAATGGGGTGAAATAGGGATTGATAGTTTGTATGAAAGTCCTTATTCATGGGCTATAATCAGTTAATATATTATTAGTAGTAGAAGTGAAGAACTGCCACGCATGCAAAGCCGAGGGTAACAGCTAGTCCATTATAAATGCTAAGGTATGTCTGCCTGTCTATGTGTTTGGTACTACTCTTACACAGCTAGGGTAGGGTGGTATAAAATTGCGCGGTCGGTAAAATTGCGCACACGTCATAACAGGACAACGAAGTGACGTTTGTAGCCAACTTCAGTTGTGTTTTGTTCCCTGTCGCAACAGGTGCGCGCTCCCGAAAAAGAATTGTAAATGAGTGGAAAACCAAAGAAATACGTGAGTTTGAATTTGTTAATCACTATTGATCTAATTTTTTGATAAAGTTAA
>NJDC01000163.1:283362-316726 GCA_002245475.1 Calephelis virginiensis
AGATAAGGTAGCCCTTTGCACTTACTTTTTCTTGGTAAAAGTTTTCTGTCATTTCTTACAACAATTAAGAGTTATTAATAACAATTATCCAGCTTGAAATACCTTTATCTCAGCATCAGTTTCCACTTGGTGTTGTGATTAAGATATCCTCGCTAATGTGTTACTATTTAATTTTTATAGAATAAGAAAAAAGACAATCCTGCTGAGTTTCTTGCTGGATCTTCTGAATGTGATAAAAGATTAAAATACATCAAAAGCCTTCCAAAGATTTGTTGCTAAGATATTTTTGTTAATTATTGAAAAATAACAGCGATCACCTAGCAACTGATCTAAAATAATAGGTACGATTCTTAATATTAAATAGGTTATTAATATTAGTCGTCAGTGAAAGAAAATAATTTCTGTTCTATTCTTTCATACATACCAACACTATAAATGAGAAAGCGTGTCTATTTGTTATTTTTTACGTTACAATGGAGCAATGTTTTTTTCTATTTTTCCTTGTTTGTGTAAATAGGTTGCTGAAGAATGAGATAGGCTACTTTTTATCCCGATATGAAAACAGCTTCCCGTGGAAAAGCTTTAATACGCGGATGAAGCTGATAATATCTAATCAATACTTATATTAAAAATGAGAAAGTCTGTCTGTCTGACTGTTGCTCTTTCACGGTAAACCGCTGAACCGATTTTGTTGAAATTTAAGGTATGTTGGGGTAAGGGCGGACGGATTTTACGCTAATTGGAAAGATGTTGTAAAAACTGATTTTTCTCAACATCTGTTCGAGATAAAATTCTAAAATGTGGTGCTAATGTTAATTTATTAAGCGTTAGCTAGCTTTATATTTCCCTTATTCCTGTGAACTCAATAGTTACTGTTTTTCATGCATGCAAAAACAACACTTACTTTTTTTTGACTATGGCAAAGAAAAATCTTTCGGGGGTAAGTTCGGACTTTCTTTTAAATCCGCTTCTACTACTCTATGAATAAGATACATAAAGGAATATATCCGATCATTAATGCTCTGAAACATATGAAAAACTTAGTTTCATACACTTTAGCACACTAATTCTTCAATCGAATTTGTTGTTTTTTACAAATAAGCGTCCGATCTTACCCCAAGCGTTGCTTTTTTTACATTTTGCGATTCTCAAACTATATCACGCCAGGACATCAACCATCCAGATTCGAGGGAAAGGTCGGATGTGATTTGGAGCTAGGTTTTAGATTACTTATGGAAATATTAGCGAAAGCAGGCTATATAACCAATTATTTGTAAGTGTATGTATAAATCGTAGTGTATGTTTGTGGATGGACCTGGGTATATCATTCGGTTTATTCTTATAACATACAGTAAGTAAGTATAAGCGGAATGTAGAAAAACTAAAGTTCAGAATGAGGTGCAGAATAATAAGTGGGTGTGTGGGTAAACAGATTTTTAATCAACCTGTTTAACAATTAAAAGGAATGTTTACAAATTAATAAACTTTTATTGAACACCTACTTACAAACGTTGGTTTTATATATTTTTTTAAATCAGCTTACATTATTATAAGTAATTAAGTAGTTAAAAGTAAAATCAGTTTAACTCAGTGTCATGATAGAAAACACAATATCTAGTAAAATTGGTAGTTAGATATTGTATTATGAAAATGAAATGATGTAGGTAATTATTGGCCTAACAATAAAATCAAATTTTAATTAACAAATATGAAAGACGTATTTAGTAAAATAATCTTAAAAAAAGAAATACTTACTAGTTAAAATTAATTATAATAAAACAGTGATTTTGTTGAAAAAAAAATATCAGTCACCTATATCCGCTAATATATATAATTATAATATAATAATCTTATTTTTTAAATCAACTTGCCGTATTCACAATCTTAAATTTGCTCTCATCAATACTAAATTGACATCAGTCTTACAGCTCTACTGATAGATACGTTTAACTAAATAAGTAATTACTTAATACTAATCAATGATGATTTGAATCCTGTCTTTTTTAGGACTTTGTCACTGTTAGTGGATAGATTGATACCGAAGTGTCGTAAAGAAACAGCGTACATTTATTATTTATTATTTACAGCTATTTCTAGATTTTCTTGGGTACATGAAATAGGTCGTCTTTTTTTCTGGTATAATTTCGCTGCATCTACAAGTAAATAAATATATATTAAATATCACTAATAATTACCTAAAAAAATAATAGCCAAGAAGTTGGAATGGTGATTAAAATTAATTGAAATCTATCACTATGACCTTGACTAATGGTGATCTTTTGCCCACCAAACACAATAAACACTCGTATATAACTTAAAACCGTAATATTAAGTTTATTTTAGCATAATAATGATTTCAGTAGTATAAAAATGAAAAGAAACTGTGACAGACTCCTACTTTCTAATAACTACGGAATAAAACTACTGACTAACTCGTAGTTTAGAAACAAAATATTAATTCAAAGTTTGACATTCACTGCCTCGTTTAACATTGGTGAAGACCAGACCATTTCATCCGATCTTTACCCGTCAGGGGTAAGTACGGATATCAGCTGACAGCGATCCTAGACATGACTTGATTAGAGCTAACTAGCTATTGCTACCTAAAACCGAGTGTTTAGAAGAAATAATAACAAAATAAGCAGTATTTTTTGATAAATAGCAAAACAAAAATGCGTGGGCAAGATCGGATAAAAGAAAATTTCACAAAAATTACCTTAGTTCTCTAATTTCACCATAACACACTTTCGGAACGTCGGAGCGGCTGGCGAAAACTGAAGGCCGATGCAAAATAAAATGGCGTTGTACGCAATGTTGTCACCATTAATAAATACCGTTGCGTTTGGATAAATTTTGATGTATACGATCTTAACCCGTTTCCGTTCTTACCCCAACATA
The DNA here is from genome assembly GCA_002245475.1 of Calephelis virginiensis. NCBI lineage: Eukaryota > Metazoa > Arthropoda > Insecta > Lepidoptera > Riodinidae > Calephelis > Calephelis virginiensis. The sequence goes on from NJDC01000163.1 coordinate 286,261, forward strand.
CCTTACTGTACTGTAATTATGTACTTAAAGCTTAAGATTCAAGTTCAAACGTAGGTTACATTTTTCAAAAATCAACTCCCAAAGGACTATAATAGAGGATGAAAGTGGTAATGCTGCTGTTCACAAACTAAACTTATTTTAGATGCATGCTATCTTTCTCATATGAAACAAAAAGAAAACAGATGGAACGTTTTAGACGCGTCAGATTAGTCCGAACATGTCAAATCGTGATGTTTTTAATCAACGTTTTCCGAGTGATAGATTAAACGTCTGTAGAAATGACGTATACGGTCTAATTTGACAGCACTAAAAGTATTTGTCTCTTTCTGTTGCTTTCGTTGAAAGAAGACAGCGATAACTTAAAACTAGTTTAATGAGTGCGCAACAAAATTACCAGCATTGTCCTATATATACAAAATCTGACATCTTATGGACCGAACTAAAAATATTTTAGAAGACGGTTAAAATAATCAGTTTCGTACAGGCAACCTCTTGTAATTTTAATCAACCAACTGACACGCAACCAAGCCATCATGATCAGTACTACTGCTAATGTCCTAAATATACAAAATCTAAAACGGTATTATGGACCAACCGAAAAATATTTTAGAAGACGGTTAAAACAACCAGTTTCGTAAAGGCAACCTCTTATAATTTTAATCAACCAACTGACACGCAACCAAGCCATCATGATCAGTGAACTCGGAGATCGTAAAACATGTTGAACCATAAATAAGCTGCAGTCCGGATTTCGCCGATTTATCGAGCAAAATGTTTGGTATGTCGACTTTCTGACTAACAAATTGAATTTAAGACCGCTACAACACTTTGCTCTTGACAAATATATTTGATACTAGCTGACTGGTAAACTTATCGCTTGACATAACAGCTACAGACAGTTTGTATAGAAGATGTGGAAAGTTTTTTTACAATAAGTGTGACATTACAATTTCATCGTCTTTAAATAAGAATTATTTAATTGTATAACTAAGCATAGACTAAAATTAAAAATACTCCAAGGTTCAAGTTGACATTACCAGCACGTCCGAGCTTCGCACGGATGTACAAACTTTTATGTTAGTGTACATAAGTATCTTCACGCCTATATCCTCGAATGGGTAGGCAGAAGTACAACCAGGACACCCACGAATAGCCGAAGACACAAGTCCCATAATGTGGTAGGTGGCAAGCCTATCACCAACGTTAATTTTGTTAGAAAATTGAAAATATACATTTTCTAATTCTTTTTGTTACCCGACCCAGGTTCAATTCACGGGTATTGAACCTGGGTTGGGCACAAGAAGTAAAGTCCAACGCCGGACCGCTAGACCACAGAGGCGATAGTTATACAAACAGACACTTTCTCTTGAATAGCTATATATTAAAAACCTCGGCCTTCCCCGCAAGAAACTTGCCGTGAAGACATATATGTATGTATGAATATATCATAAACAAACTTGCACTGCTTCACTTAATAATAGGTAAGTGTATCCACATATGAAATAACAGAAAGTTTCACCAAGTGCCAGGGATGGGAACAATTCAAAACTTTAAAAAAAACTTAAACCTTAAAGTTCTTTAGCGTATGTTAATACGACGGCTTCTGTTTTAGCGTTTACACTTTAAATCATTAGAGCTTTAACATAACTTTTACTTTCCTATAATACGCTAAACGAGCTTATTTATTACATTTCCGATATACTAAAGCTTCATCTGAACTTTCAAACAACTACAGTTCTTTGTTGTTACTTATAACAACAACATAAGGTTTCTTGCAAAGTGTGGAAATGTTTCATGTCCCGAAGGGGGCAGGCATTTGTGTGATGAACATTTAGATGTCAGCATTTTCGGGTCTGGGTGTTTATTTAATTTATTCTGGTATACCTATATTAGTTTAAATTATCGTCTCTGTGGTCTAGCGGTCCAGCGTCAGACTTGTCTTCTTAAGGTCCCGGGTTCAATTCCCGGGTAGGGCAATGAAAACTAGAAAATGTGTATTTTCAGTTTTCTATTAAAAAATGACGTTGCCCAGGAATGGATATGTGCCCGGCAGGCGATAGACTTGCCACCTATTAGTGTCTTCGGCTAGTCGTGGCTGCCTTGGTTATGCCTCTGTATATCTCTTCGGGGATATGGGCGTTAAGATACTACTACTATTACTGGTATATTATATTTGAGTATTTCTATGTATTAGAATCGTTGACTAACAACACAAACACACAGTTCAGTTACTTTGTGGTTAGGTTCAAATTGTATAATTCATCTATTCATATTTAATATTTACTAGCTGTCCCGGTGAACTTCGTTACACCCGTACTATTTACATGGGAAATTTTAAAATGTTGTTTTTTCTAGTTTCCTCGCAGTTTTTTTTATCTTTTCAACCTTCCCTGGACTTCCACAAATAATTCAAAACCCAAATGAGCCAAATCGGTCTAGCTGTTCTCGAGTTTTAGCGATATTAACTAATAGCAGTTGATTATTGTATATAAGAAAATAAGAAGATTTGTTACTCTGATCTGTTATTATTTACATCTTTGTATCTTTCAATCACTTTGTCTTTGTCCATCCGTGCGAAGCTGTCACGGGCTGCTATTTAAAGGAGGAGGAGAGATGGAGGATTAAAAAGTTACAAACATCTTGTAGTACAGCGAAAGTCATTAGAGATAGAATATAAAACGGTTGCGGTCAAGCATTGCATGGAGCAAATGTTTGGTACCTTCCGAGACAACGGGCTGGAGTTTCCATACAGCATATTTGTCTTCAGAGGAGCAAACTTTCGCTCCGATATTACTAACGCTAGTTCTTAGAAGTTCGTTCTACTTATTGAACTTTTAACGGAAATAAACTTTGGAAAGAAATACCAAAGCATCATATTAAATATGATCATAAGCTTTTATTTTTTATGAAATAAGACAGCGAATAAGCAAATTGCTGTCTTTTTTACGATATTAGAAGGCAAAACAGCAGGCGGATTTCCTGATGGTAATAATTTCACGCCGCCTAGAGACACCAAAGGTGGTAATGGGGCGTAGCCAACCGGAGGCCGGGATGTTAGGCCTCGAGCAAAAGTAAGTATACCACCTACCTTATCCTCCCAACCGGAATACGTCAATGGCAAGCACTGACGTTAGGGCAGCAGGAATATATAAGACGGTGGATCCAATTTGGGCGAGCTGATGCGAAACTCGTCATCACGGTGTTAGTGATGGTAAGTCTATGCTTGCCTTTCGCGAGCTGCCTAGCAGGAAGACAGGTGGTCTATTCTACAAAGGAGCCCGGACCAACACGGGGAATACCCCCGTCCTTATAGTAAGATGTGACAGCATGGCCTGTCCCAGAAAGGGACGAATTGATTTAAAAAAAACAAACAGAAGTCGATGAACTACGTGTTATAATTTCTGAAACCACTATCTTAAATATCTTAGAGAGTTTATTATGCTGGTGATAAAGATCTAGGCCGCGGAAAATCAACATCGTTTTACTCTTAGACTAGTTTACTTAATCCCTACGAGAAAATACCTTAAGGCTGGCTAAACACTAATAAATATGAAAGTATGTGTGCTGATTTATTGTTTTAACCTCTTTTCACAAACCAAACAGCAAAATGTATCTTTTCAAAACGATTTCGAAGAGTTTTGCAACAACTTGGTTAATTCTGCGATTTTAATGTCTGCGCTTGTTGTTATTACTTTCTGGTTTGGGCAGTAGAGTATTCGTAAAATCAATTTATATATAGACTGAAATAGGGTTTTATATGTTTAATGTTGTATGAACAATAAATATGAAAAAAAAATTAAAAAATCTAAACAGTTCGTTAAAGGTTTTTCGTAGAACTTAGTATGTCTAGAGACTAACGGCCAATGTTAATATTTTATCTCTAAAAATGGATTTCAAGCAATCTAGATATCTGCGTATCTGCTGGCCTATCCCATACCTAATTGCCATATTTATCCTATCCACAGATATGTTATTGGCAAGCGATAACATAAAAATGGAACAAATCTTGGACAACAAGTTTTGGATTAGGACTGATTATTAATATTGGCCGTAAATAAAACTCAAAAGACTTGAGTACGCTCGAAGACAAAAAGTTAGTCGATGAAATAAATATCATTCGTAAGTCTTCAAGACGTAGAAGAAGACTAATACACTAGCGTTAGTTGGCAACGCACCATTACCACCTCAATAGTCAATCGGCGAATAAAGATGTTTAGCTGTTTCTGGGTGTCATAAAATCCTAAAATTAAAAATGTACAATAATACCATCCAAACCTACATTTTACGTATAATGTGGCTAAAACAATCTCGATCACGGCACCATTAAAACAATTCACACTGAAATCGGTCCATCCGTTTAAAAGTTGTGATGCCACAGACACACACACATACACACAAACAGACAAGTCAAACTTAAAACACCCCTCGTTTTAAATAGTACTAAAAATAAGAAAAAAAATTGTTTGCTTTTTACCCAAGTATTAGTCGTGCACCTGAAGGCTTTAATAATGCGGGCAAAAACCACAAAATTGGTAATAAACGTATTAGTTTTTATTTGTAAGTGACGGCATACAAGCTGCTTGCTGTTGCATGCTGTTGTTTGCTTTTAAGGTAAACAACAGCATATTGAGCACAAGATGAAGGTTTTCATAAAAAACAAATAAGTAAAAATTATTGTATTTGAAATTGAAAATCTTACATCATCAAGATAAATAAGTTTTTAACAAAAAAAAAACAATACAAATACGTAAAAGAGCGTTTACTTGTCTACAGGTCAAGCAGATAGACTATGAATAGAGATAGACTTGAGAAAAAGTATCAAATAATCCCAAACATTTGAAACTTGGAAATTTTAGAATTTCCTATGATTCCTTCCGCCTCCAACATTATATCAGCTACATTACATTATGAGATTTTGTTGTCATTAAAAAGAAGTATAAATGCCACAAACCACCTTAATCGGACATTATATAGGTATGCAAACATACATAATAATAATGGACAAAAAAAGACTACAAATCAAAACGATTTGCTGGTCGAATTTTCCTGAAGTAGAAATTAAAAATTTCGTCCTGTAGGATTACTCTTGAAGCTCGATTCATGCAATATTAGAATTTGGAATCGAGTATATCATTTTCAATTCAATTCAATTCATTTATTTTTAGAAGTAGCTACAAAAGAACGACTACTCCTTGCCTAGTGGCGTACAAATATTATTTAATAAAAAGTACGTACATTTTAAAAAATAAAATTTTAAATTTGCAGCAATTAGTTTCACTATTTCACGCATCGTACATGCATTGACATTGCAGACATTGTAGGTTCAATGCAGAACTAGTAATACTCCAACTAGCCTGCTCTTATTTACGATACATAAATAAAGATTAAACAACACCCATTTAAATTAAATACTATTAAATTTTGTGAAATTTCAATTAAATTTTAATTTCAATTAAAAAAATCAATTATATTTATGTCGATTAAATCTAAATTCAATTAAATTAAATTATTTTGATGTCGTAATCATTATAATTTTAATATAAATTCACATAGACAAATAATAAACATTATAAAACATTAATTTAATACTTAATTATCAATAATTACGAATCCCATTTACAATTAAAGTATTCATTGACGTCATGAAAAGCTTTGGCTTTTAGCATTTTATTGATATTTATTTTAATTTTTTTTAAACTATCAATGTTTCTTCGTGAAGCAGGCAGATTTTAGGTACTCTTGAACACAACATTGGTGGATTATTAATATTTAGTTAATAGTGGACAATTCCTCATTGTATCGGAGTCATCGAATTTATTTTATGGCAACTAAATGTTAATAATCCGGTAGTACTGTGTTCAAATGTACTTAAAATGACATTCCAATTTCGAATTTGCGTGTCATAGTGATTTAAGACTAACCCTATTGTAAATTTTTTAAAATGTCAGAACGGGATTCCGTGAAGAAATTCCGAATGTATGTGGCAAACTTTATTCCGTCATCCGTGTTCGTCAGTGTCGTATTCCGGTGTACAAAGTAGGGTGGCTAGTAAATTTACTATTACTAACGCTAGAGGCTGATCACCCCAACCTCAGATAGTCACATAGTCGGTAGATATAAAGATATGATAGAGAGTATGATAAAAAGGAAACTGTGGTGAAGGTACTTGATATCTTACGTAAATCTGACACGTCGCAGCCGTCGCGGTTATCTATCTAATCTAGGCAAATAGTTAATCGGGTGTGAAATGTGCTCACTCACTTAGAATATTGCTAGTTTACGAGTAATTAGCACTCAACATTATATATCATATATGCATAAAAAGTAAGTAAGTATCTTCACGCCCATATCCCTGAAGCGGTAGGCAGAGGCACAACCAGAGCATCTACGACTAGCCGAAGATACTAAGTTCCACAATTTGATAGGTGGCAATCCTATCATCAACCAGACACACATCCAATCCCAAACATTTTTTTTTATTAGAAAATTGGAAAGACCACATTTATTTTCTGTTGTTTTTTATTTTAGGATTTTATGACACCCCGAAATAGCTAAACATCTTTATTCGCCGATTGACTATTGAGTTGGTAATGGTGCGTTGCCAACTAACGCTAGTGTATTAGTCTTCTTCTACGTCTTGAAGACTTACGAATGATATTTATTTCATCGACTAACTTTTTGTCTTCGAGCTTACTCAAGTCTTTTGAGTTTTACTTACGGCCAATATTAATAATCAATCCTAATCCAAAACTTGCTGTCCAAGATTAATATTTTGATCCATTTTTATGTTATCACTTGCCAATAACATATCTGTGGACAGGATAAATATGGCAATTAGGTATGGGATAGGCCGCCGGATACGCAGTTATCTAGATTGCTTGAAATCCATTAGATTGAGATACATTATTAACATTGGCCATTAGTCAGCCAGAAGAGCCAATCGCCGCATTCCCTCATTCCATGATTACTATGAAATAATTGCGCTCTAAAGTAAATGTCTTAAGCGACAAATCACTATTTTTGACACTATAAAAGTAATTTAAAAAAAATATAAAAACTGAAACACTTATCTTATAGGTATAATACTTATCTATGTTTATGTTAAATCTGGTGTCGATATTTTCATAATTGAAGTAGACAGTTATGTTTTGCTTTCAAAAAAGGGTTAACTTTTTGATTTTTTTCTATCGAGCAAAGTGAAATGAATCGTGTTTTGGAGACAATAGTCTTATAAAGCATATTATTATTAATCTTGTGTATTTTTGTCACCAAGATCCTTGATTATTTTGTATGAAGAAAAAACATTATAATGCTGACGTATTTTAGCATACATGGACCCTTAACCAATCAATACAACGATAACAATATTTAGTAATCTTTTATAGTATTTACTTACAGTTTGCCCGAGACTTCCTCATAGTAGAATAGTCACAATTTTCTTTAAATTTTTTATCCCATATTATAGTCCTTTGAATGTTGATTTTAGAAAAAAAATAGCCTATGTTTGAACTCGGATCTTTAACCATATGCATATATAATTTCATCAACATCAATTCAGGGGTTTAGCAGATAAACAGAGAGATAGATTTTCGCGTTCATAATATTAGTATAGATTCAAAAGTATGTTTGTAACCGACTTCAAAAAAAGGAGATTCTAATTTCGACGGTATATTTTTGTAAGTTTGTTATGCGAATACTCGGCCAATAGCTAAGCAATATTGATGGTTCTTTTTTGGAAATATAGGGTCTTGATTCTGAGGTGGTCGTATTATAATTAACTAGGTGCTAGAGTTTCGCAGCGACTGGCCCCGATTGGTACCACCGCCTTACCTATTCCATACCATAACGTCACTGCTTGCCGTTGACTTGTTCCGGTTTGGAGGGTAAGGTAGTCGATAAACTCGGTCGGTAAACTTGCTTTTGCCAACCTAACATCCCGGTCTCACGTTGGCACCGCACCATTACCAGTGCAAAAAACCGACTTCGATTTCAGTAAATAAATCATCTATTCACACATTAAGTATTTTCAGTGGTTATTCTGAAAAAAAAAAGGTATCTTCACGCCCATATCCCCGAAGATGTAGGCAGATGCACAACCAGGGCACCCACGACTAGCCAAAGACACTAAGTCCTACAATGTGACTGGTGGCAAGCCAATCGCCAACCGGGCACATTTCCAATCCCAAGAAACTTTATTTTTCTGGGATTCCGTAATCACACCTAGACCGGTGAAACGACACAATGGGTCAACCTCGGAAGTACAATCTTTCGAATTAAAAAATAATTTTTGAAATAGGTTCAAAAATGACGGAGAAATCGATTAGCATTTAGCATATATAAAATATAGGATTAGAATATATAAACTTCCCCTTTTTTCTAAGTCGGTCAAAAATTGGACTCAGAGACTTAAATAAGTTAAATGTTGCAGTAAAATACAGTAATTTTTGGTCTCTGTATTAATGCGACCCGTGATTCGACTGAGTATTTTTAAACCCCGCCGCAACACGAGAGGTGTTTAAGTTTGACATGTGTGTTTGTGTGTGTATGTATGTATGTGTGTGTGTGTGTGTGTGTGTGTGTGTGTGTGTGTGTGTGTGAGTGTGCGTGCGTGTGTGCGTGTATGTGTTTCACAGATTACAAAATCAAAATAGAAGTCAAACGTACAGCCTCCTTCTTGAAGTCGGTTTAACTTCAGATATAAGTGGTAGTGTCAGATATTGCTGAGAAAGGAATAAATTGGTATGTTAATACTACGTGAAGGCTAATAACTCAGGACCACATAATAAAGCATGTTTAACGAGGATAAAAGTTATGCCGATGCTGACTTATAACGAGCACCAAGCCATTATGGTTTATTAACATGTTTAAACAGGGAAATAATCCAAAAAAACAAGGAAAAAATCGTTTCTAGCATGTGATCAGGAAATTTTTAACTTTAACTAAAAAGAAGTATGCTGTAGGTTTGCCATGTTATTTATTGATTAACTCCAGCTAAATAATCTCTCTATCGGAGTAGGTTCGCTATGTTCTAAATTGATTAACTCAAACTAAATAATCTAGATCTATAAGCGTACTCAGAGATGTCAATTATGTTTTGATCACTAATTAAGTTACACACACATAATATCTTTACGCCAAGTCCGTTACAGGTTAGGAAGAGCTTTCTTGCTTTCTCCACATTCATTATCCTTTTCATAAACACACGCCATTACCACCCCCCGACAAAAACCCAATGATTTGATAACATTTCTAAATTTTGTGTTTTGGGACAACGATTTAATATTATTGCGATGTAATGTAGCAATCAGTGATCGACAGGCAATCGATAGCGATTCGTCAAATAACGTTGAAACTAGACGTCATGTGCATTTGCTTGTTACGTAATATAAATTTGCGAATTTTGCAATCGCTGATATTGTAAGATCCTGTCGTCAAGGGGGGGCAAATAGGGGCAGCTGCCCCTCCCTAAAGATGTCATTGTCTTATGTACCAGTTCTTGTGGTAGGGACGGGGTAAGTAATATGTAGCCGTACCGTCAACGCAATGTGTAAAAGGATCTTCCTAGAAGTCAAAAGCTTCATATCGTTTTTCGTATCAACTTAAAATCCCCCCCTACTCCTCCCAGGCCATCAGCTGACGACGGTCCCGATTGTAAGTTATACAGGGTTACTATGAAAGGACCGGCCAAATTGTAATATAAGGGGATAAATGCTTAAATATTAGTGCATTTTAAATCTTATTGCCAAATTGCAATATTTACATTTATAATCATTTATTTAAAATAGCAAAAATGCTTAACTTGTTGTCACGCTATGTCCTACCTAGTACAAGTCATGACGTCACCAGACTGCCAATGCGACAGCGGTCGGTGGAAACCAGTTTTGTGCTTTGTTTACGTTATAGTCATGCATCTTGTTTGTTGCGTTGGATAAAAATAATAATTTTTTTTTTTAGTTTTTATTACTTCATAGATCGAAAGTGTTATCAATTCCGAATCATTTACAAAGTACCCTGTCCACGAGGACGAAATCGGGCACAAAGCTAATAATCTATAATGTTATTATGAAGTGGTTAGATACAATATAAAATGTCAACGTTCCCCTCCCGGACACATAATTTCGCTAACATCCGGGGCCTGCCAAATTGATGGATTGCATTTGTTTCATTTGATCCAAGTGCTTGCGAGTTTAATAGACTAATAATTATATTTTAAATCATGATATTAGTAGTAGCATCTTCAAGCCCATATCCCCGAAGAGGTAGGTAGAGGCACACCTGAGGCACCTACGACTAGCCGAAGACACTAAGTCCCACAATGTGGCAAGCCTATCGCCAACCGGGCACATATCCAATCCGGCGCAACATTTTTTTATTAGAAAATTGGAAAACCCAAATTTTCTTTTTGTTTCCCGACCCGGGATTCAAACCCAGGTCCTCATGCAGTCAAGTCCAACACCTGAACCACTAGAACACAGAGGCGAATCTATAAAATAAAAATAAAAATAAAAATTACGGAAAGGTTTGACTACAACATATCTCAAATTAAAATTTACAATGCTAAATGAAGTAAAAAAATGCTGTTTCATTCATTTTTCTTAAAATACTTCAGAAACTAGCACATTGATAATATTTTTAATACTGTTCTAACAATGATAACATTACTTACAAATTGACATTAAATTTATTTTTCTAAGTTGTATAACTCGAAAGTTAAATAAGTAGTGAAAAACGATTGAAAGCCATATTTATAAAAGAAGAAGAAGAACTCGAAAGTTAGCGCTGTTTGAATATGAGCCTTTTACAAGGGCCATGTATGTAGAGCCTCATATTAAACGGTATTCATTTTCAAAATAAAAATACAATCATAACTATAAAATTGAAACTTTTATTAAATCGTCTAAATTTTTTTGGTCCGTGTGTCGCATGTCGCGTGACGGTGACGTCAGAGCAGCCGAGGCCAATATAAAGGCGTCTATAATTTATAGTTATAGATCAAGTTTTACTTTTACCATGGTTTCATAAAACCACATAATCCTTTTTTTAATGGGTGTTTTATCGCAAAAAATAGATATACTTTGTATCCTTAAATTATCGCAAGGTCCAATCCGGACACACTGTATATGTGGGCAAAGTTGAACCGGGCTAAATGTTGAACCCTTCTTTTATTATTAAGATCGACATACAGACAAAAACATATCATTACGTTAGCAATTTGAAGCTGGAATGTCAAGTTTCTTGCATAAGGCTTTAAATCCGGAACACTACAATAGCAGGCAACACAAACATGGCGAGCTATTACAATAATATTCAGGCTATCAAAATTATTCCAGCATCAAGTGATGGTGTTATCTCATACCTACGACGAAAAATTAATTTCACTCAATTCTAGTTTTCTCATTGAGGCTCAATAATTAATTATTTTGTTAATTTAGCGTCATTAGGATGTTCTGCAAAGTCACTATTTTTATATAACTTACTGTTCACCAGCAACTTCGTCGGCGTAGAATATATTTTCATTAAAATCTTCGTCCGCCTTTATAGTTATTTAGTGGTATTTTCTTAAAAAAACCAGCCATATTTGAACTTGGTTATAGCTATACGTGTATAAAGTTCCATCAAAATCGATGGTTCAGGGTAGGGCCACTGAATTCATTTGTAAATAATATTGAAAAAATGTCAGAGCATTTATAAGCATACCTTGCGTAATGTAAAATATATATAAATTTAAACAATATGTGATTGAATTAATTATTTTAATAAGTTCTTGTTAATGAAGTAGGTATATTAGGTATATTAAAATCCTTTGCTTCCAGGCGGAGCGGTTTACCAAATTCCAACTGAAACTTATATAAATATTGTATATCTATATATTAATTCGTGATGCCAAAACGTTGGGCCACTTTTTACGAAAATTGCGCGAATGGAGGAGTATGAAATTTGGCACACTTACAGTTTATGTGTAAGAGAAGTGCAAAATGCTAATATTTTTTAATAATAATGCTTATTACGTAGATTAAATCAATCAATAAAACATTACCCACACTAGCGTGCATTTTAAACACACAAACAAATATATTGATGATAAATATAAAAGATCACAGATGGCACACTAAAAAGTTTGGAAACAAAGTATTTGGTCATGAGAAATGAAAATAGCGTTCTTATTAACAAGATATTAAAATGTATTGTGGTCGAATTTTGACCACTGGGCGACCACTAGTATTTATTAATTAAACACACTTTAACGGATGAATAAATTGGAATTAAACTCGATATTCGGCTAAGCTTAGTTAACTATCACGTAGAATGTCCTAAGCAAATTTAAAAACAATTGGGAATTTCAGTAATTGTAATCTGAATATTGTGAGGAGCTGTTTATTATTACAGATTTATTGAAATGTAAGAAATAAAAACGTTAGTAAAAAAAATAAAAATAAAATGTATACCGTTTGTTAAATATTTTTATTACTAGGTAAAGCAAAATTTGCTGAACCGATTTTCATGAAATTTGGCTCACACATAGAATGTTACTTGGATTAACGCATAGGATAGTTTTCATCCCGAAAAAACGTTCCTGGGACCACTAACCACGCGGGCAACGCCGCAGGCATCAGCTAGTAAATAATATAAAAGACATCCTAATGAAAGCTCATACTGAATAAGAACAATGACCCAGCAAGTTATTAGGCAAATATAATTAAACAGTAATTGGCAGCGAGTGTATAATTGCCGCGTATTTCAAGCCGCGGGTAACGAGAAAGGGCAACATTTCACACGAATATCTTAATGAATTTAATAAATCATGTTAAATGTTTGTATTTAGTTAAAATACAACTTTTAATCATACTTCCTGTCAAATCAGTAATTGAAAAGTTACTTATTTGATACGAATATGCGATAACAAATTAGCCTTACTTCCTATTTTAAACATTCCAATTTATGTTAGAAAGTACCGATTAGACATAAAAAATATGATAGGCAATAGCAGGTACACTTATCCGTGTTGGTCCGAGGCCATGCGCAGAATAGACCATTTGCCGTGGAACCTGGCAGCTCGTAAGGCAAACCCGTGTTGGTGTGGGTTCCTTTGCAGAATATACCATCTGCCTTCCTGCCAGGTAGCTCGTAAAAGGCGAGCATAGGCTTATCGTCACTAGTACCGTGACATCTGACTAGGTGGTAGAGTTTAGCAGCGACTCGCCCGGATTGGTACCACCGCCTTACCTATTCCTGCCGCCATAACGTCATGACGTTTTCCGGTTCGGAGAATAAGGTAGCCGGTAAAGTTACTCTTGCTCGAGGCCTAACATCCTGGCCTCAGGTTGGCAACGCACCATTACCACCTTTGGTGTCTCTAGGTGGCGTGAATTTCTTTATATCAGGAATTCCGTCTGCTTGTTTGCCTTCCAATATCATAAAAAAAAAACATTATTACATACATACATATACATGTCTTCACGCCAAGTCCCTTACGGGGCTTATTACTTTTACATTATTACAATACGAGTAAAAGACAGGTATATAATAGTATCTAAACGAATATGACAGCTATCGAATGTTAAATAAATGGTTCGACTAAGTATAATATACAAATCTAACTAGATAATAAATAGATTTTGCAAGATAGATCAAAGTTGCGCCCGAGGTTTTAGTCGTGTATAATTAGCGTCCATGTTTAGTCGTAATTTATGGATATGCATTAAATTACTTGAATCGTAGGCAATAATTATTCTAATAGCAAGTGAAACCGCATATTAATAAGGGCGGATATATTCTCCAGTGCACCGAACGTCCTGCAAGCCCTTCGGGCGAATACAGTACGGAGAGATGCATTCCATCCCAGCATACTTTCATTCTGAATCAGCATCCAATGTTGACGCTTGAGATTACTTTTATTTGAATAACTCTGAAGATCGAATAAATCTTTTCTTTTTTTAGGTTTTGGCATTCACGTTAGTATTTTGCCATTAGTCAAGTAGAAATTTGCGTCAAATTTACCACAATTTTCAATTACCAAAATCTGAATTAAATAATTAGGGTCAAAGTCATCAATAAGTCATATCATGGTCTTGGGTAAAGCGGTGGCCTCATTACTTAAGCTCATGTAGTGAGATTTGGCGGCAACGAGGAAATACACGATACGCTAATTTCTTTACGATTATTTAATTTGTGTACTTTCACTTAACACAATTGTACAAATTCCACTAAAATTGACTTATTTCAATCAGTATAAACACTAAACTCGATAATTATCAAAAAACTTCGACCATCTTTTCTCTCGATGGCGCCAAAACTCCCTCCCAGCATACTTTCGTTCTGAATCAGCATCCAACGTTGACGCTTGAGATTGTTCTTATTTGAGTAACCCTGGTCGATCAAATAAATCTGTCTTCAATTTTATAAGAGTCAATGTCGAAGTCAATGTGTCAATTGGTCATAAATAGTACGAGTACCTAATCGAAATTTTTATTTGTTTAACTTATTTGTAGATAGGTATATTATTTGGTTTTTGACGCCATCGAGAGAAAAGATGGTCGTAGCTATTTCCTATTGTATTCCGTGTTTATGTTGAGTAGCATTAGTCAATTTTGGTGCCCTTTTGTAAAATTTGGTTCAGTGAAATAATCATGTAATTTCTTTGCGATTATTTCATTTGTATATTTTCTTTTCCGCCGAATCTCACTAAATGAATAAGGAGACCACATTTAGTCAAGACCCTAGTATGACTTTCTTTGACAACTAATGACTAATTTTAAATAATTGAAGTCAAACTTCTTTGAAGTCAAAAAAAAATTTGATGCGAATTTCAACTTAAATAATGTCAAATACTGACGCTATATCAAAAACTAAAGATAAAAGGATACTATTTAATAAAGGTCGCTTTTCAATGTTTTATTAAACATTTTATCAGAATTGGTTTCGCTAACCCACTAACATTTTTAAAAATACCAGATTGATATTAAATACTTTCATATATTTAACATATGAATGAAGGTCGTTTATAATTCGGTTCCTATACTTTAATATACTTCTAACACTTTTAGTATTGTAGTAGACTTATCGTTTATTATCGTAGCTTGATTGTAACAAAGTTTGATACGAAAATTTTATTTATAAAAATGAATCTTCATATTTTCTCTCATTTGGCATCACTCGTGAACGGATGGACCAATTTCGATAATTCTTTTTTTGTCGCGTAAGCTATTTTCGGGAAGAAGTTCCTATAAAAAAATAATGGACATAGTAAGGATAGATAACTTCTGTCAACTCAGTAGTCTACTGATATATAAATATATCAATAACATCCATTTAGTCATTCATACATTTACAAATGAATTTAATCAATAAAAACAACTACATTAAAAAAACCTACTGCAAAACTAAAAAGCAAAAAATAATAAAGATTTAATATTAATTTTATACTACCTATTATTCATATGTGCCATTTACCAATAAATTTGAAGTCGTTGTAAAGCCATTTTAATACTTACTTATAATATAATAATTATTAGTTTAAGGCTTGGCACCTAATTCAAACTTATTAGTAGATGGCACATATAAATAATAGGTAGTACATAATTAATATTAAATTTTTATTATTTTCTACTTTTTAGTTTTGAGGTCGGTTTTTTTTAACGTAGCTGTTTTTATTTAATACCCTTTAGTTTATTGCTGATATGGTTTAATTAAAAAAATAATAATGGCAGAGGTAAAAGTACAGAAAAAATGCTTATAAAATCGTAATATTAATACGTGAAGCAAAAACTTTGTACTCCTTTTTACGAAAGTTTGACCTGACGAAGGAGACATTTGGCAAACATATAGTTTATGTGTAGGAGAAGTGCAGAACGCTAATATTTTAATGATAATGTTTATAAAGTGCATTTATTCAAAAAATAAAACATTAAACGTACTACCATGCATTTGACACACACAAACAAATATATTGATGACAATGATAAAAGATGATGAAAATGATGGCTCACTAACTATTCAGAAAGTTTAGAAACAAGGTAGTTGGTCTTGAGAAATGAAGATGTCGTTCTTATCAACAAGATATTTAAATTTATTATGGTCGAATTTCGACCATTGGGTGATCACTAGTAAATACTAATAGGCCTATCTGTACCTATTCGAAACTATTCCGCATCAAACAAAAAAGAATTACGTAAATCGGCCGAATTGAGAACCTCCTTGTTTATTTGAAGTCGGTTAAAAATTCAAGTAGTATATATCTAGGCAAAATGTTAGGTGATTTCAAATTAAACTTATTAAAAAAAACAGGCAAACGAAGACTTTTTTAAGAAGTTTTTTTTAAATATTTTTTTGTATATAATCTGTTTTTTTTATTTTCATTCAAAAAGATTCGCAAAGGGCTGATGTAATAAATTATCACCACACTCTTTTCGTCCCATCACAACTTTCGTATAAAAAAATACTGAAAGAAATTACATGTGTGTGGTCCTATCTGCGACGTCGACCATGTCATAAAAAAAGCACATTATGGTTACGTTTTTGTTCTTTAAGTGCAATGCATGTGTGGTAGAAAAGAAAGTGAAAACTAAAGAAGAAGCACCTTTAAGTAAACACATACATATGCAAGGGCTACACCACAGATTTGCCTCTGTCGAGTAATCCGGCGTCGGGCTTGACTTATTGAAGTCCCGGCTTTGATCCCCGGGTCGGGGATTCATTCCATAACACCGATTCAACGAAAAAAAATAGAAAATATATGTTTTCAATTTTCTAAAAAAATAACGTTACCCGAGTTTGGATATATGTGCCTGGTTGGGGATAGGCTTAACTATCACATTGTGGGACTTAGTGTCTTCGGCTAGTCGTGGGTGTTCTGGTTGTGTCTCTGCCTACCTCTTCAGGGATAAGGGTGTGCAGATACTTTTTTTTATATAAAGTAGCTTTAGCTGCAACTTCGTAAGCAATTTGACTTCAAAATAATTTTTTTATATTAAAAATAGAGAATAACAAGTAGGGTTCCTGATGGTAAGAAGCAATCGACACCAGCAGACACCATGACGCTATGGCCACAGGAATAGCTAAAACAATGAAACCGTTTTTGGCAAATCACTCTACAACCAAATACACTTTTACGCCCATACTGATAAAATTTACGCGCCCGTTGATCTGGTGTGTAACTTAACTTTTGCTAATAAAAAATGAAGTTACACGCTAGATCAACGGATGCGTAAGTTTTATTAGTGAAGGGCTAAAATGCATAAGTTTTCGGTGGTTACAGTTAAAGTATAAAGAGGTTTTTCGATTTTTCTATTGTTTTACCCCCTGACATTAGTTCCGACTAATCCTCGACCAATCCAATATATTATACTAGATACTTTACCCGTCAAGAGCCTCCGTAACAGACGTGTTTGTATGAAAGGGTAATCGTGAAATTTTGGCTGTTAAATACTCTCTGCCTTCCCTTAAGGCACTTGTCGTGAAGATATGTATGTATGTATGTGTCATCAGTTCGGACAAGCTCTTGCATAGCACTCTACCACCAAGTAAACTTTAATTTTTAAGTTTACGGTGGTTACAGAGTCTTAAAGGGTTTTTCGATTAGTCGATGATTTTACTCCTGAGATTAGTGTCGACTAATCCTAGAATAATCCAATATAATAGACTAATTAGATACGTTTCCCGTCCAGAGTCCACGAAACCGGCGTGTTTGCAAGAAAACAGATTTGGAAAATGGATGGGAATGTGGAGGAAACGAGGTCGGCCAGGGTCGTGAGATCTGGCACTTAATACTCTCTACTCTCAACTTGGCGTGAAGATAAATATATGTATTTACTTTATCCTAAACCAGAGAATAATGTGATGGTAACTAACTCTTGTAACAAAAGAAGTCATAGTCAGCTTATAAAAGTGGAGAACGAAGTAGATTATGCACCCTTATCTGGCATTTTTATTGGGAACTTGACACGAGAGAAACCTACCCAACGCTGGTGTCAGTGTCATATGACCCGCGTATTTCAAAGCCGTCGTGTTCTCGCCATTTTATTTGTTCCTAGGGTAAAATTCCTTTGCTTGCATTAGTGTATTGAACTAAGCGCGCATGCGCATTCATTCTAGGGCTGCCCCTCGCCTAAAAGCTAAATATTTTATAACATTGTTTGTGTCAAGTCAAAATTTCAAGGTTTTAATAAAATAGGATATTTTGATTAGACCATTGACATGATATGTCCAAAGCAGAGTGAAGTACGCTATAACAAACGGCTCAATCACAGAACACTATGAGATCTACTAGCTAAGTAAGCTCTAAGTATTGTTTATGAATTGGATGGATTGACGCAAGGAACACATAGCTAAATGTCGTACGTCGCACAGCGTTGTTTCATTGCTTAGTATGCTTCTTGAATACGGGTATAATTCTCACAACTACCAAAAATAAGAGAGAAGATACCAGAGAGAAGAAGAGACCAAAAATAAGCCAACATGTTACTACAGTTCGTCCAAAATAAGACAAGTTTTGCGGAATACTAGCAGCCCGTACAAGCTTGGCGTGGGTGGACAAACTTCTATGTTTTTATACATATTAACCTTTCTCTTGAATCACTCCTCTATATTCAAAACAACGCATGAAAACCCGTTGCGTTGTTTTAACAATCGAAGCATACTTATGGACAGACAGCAGAAAGCGACTTTGTTTTATACTATGTTGTCATTATTTTATTTTGAATGAACAATGCGAAAAAAATCGTCTAAGAGGAAAATTGTTCTAAGAGACAAAACTATTTAACTAGACTTACTGCACCTAAGAGGTTTTTTTTACTATACGACATAGTGAATTTGGATTTAGTTATTAATAGTCAAAATGCTAAATTTTATTACGAACAATTACCGAAGGAGTAGGTTCTTAATTTGTCATCATGTTTCTTTGGTTTAGTGGTAGTTTACGGTAGAAAGGTTTTAATTTACATTTTCAAATTGTTTATAATTCATAATTCAAATTGTAACAAATATAAAACTAAATTTTTACATGAACATAAAAACATTATCTACATAATTAAATGATAACTTTTTATAAATATTAAAATATTTGCACACCACGATGTGGTAAAATATGTTGGAATGCTTAAATAATTTTGTAACAAATTCAACACGCAAATAAATATATTTCCTTTTCTTTTTCATATTTGTTTTACGATTAACCCGCTAATTAAAAATTTATTTCAACGATTTTTTGTAGGTAGTTTTAGTGTTAGCTTTAATGTTGAAATACAACTTATTTTTTGTAGTTTTACTGCGTATAAATTATAACGAATACAGTGATAGTGATAATTTAATTGTTCAGCATTGACACACAATGATTATATCAATGCTAGCCTCAAATGAAATATAAACTTACTTGTTTCGTATATACCGGTTTGCTACTGCCATCCTATCTATCCTTGCCTCAATAACGTCGGTGTACAAGACTATTTTTTAGTTACTGACGGTCGTACTCAGAGACTTCACTTGTCTGTTAATCAGTAATTATTGCCCGGTTCTTATGTTCAAGTAACTAATAATTTTAAAAATTTATTATTTTATTAATATTAATTTAAAAATTTTGGATGCTGCGATAAAACTTAAAAGTTCAAGTAAAGTATCTTTATACTCAGTAGCGGTTTTAGTAATAGCAGCGCCCTGGGCGTAATTTATACGACGCCCCATATCTGCTGTTCAAAGCCATCCTAAAAGGTAAATAATATATAGAGTACAGGATCTGACGGCCCTTTACATCTTGGCGCCCTGGGCGGTTGCCCAACGGCGCCATATACAAACGCCGTCCCTGTTTACACTTATATCCCCGAAGAGGTGGGCAGAGACACAACCAAGTCACCGACGACTACTGCCGAAGAAACTAAGTCTCAAAAAGTGATCGGTGGCAAGTCTATCGCCAATCGGGCACATATTTAATCCATTTGTTTGACGTTCAACGTTGTTTTTATCAAAAAATTAAATACATTTTTTTTTATTACAAGATCCAGGAATCGAACCGGGCACCTCAAGAAGTCAAGTCCAAAGCCAAACTGCTAGACCATAGAGGCGATAACTTTGAACACTGATATAAAACCTATAAAAAATTTATTTATTTATTAATGTTCAACCCTAGACAAGTTTTATGTAGTACAACAAGATGGGCACTGTACATTACGCGCCCAGTGTCAGCCTATCTCAGTTTGGCAATCTTTGACCTGTAATGTATTTTCGTAAATACTTAGGAAGTAAGGCACACGGTACAATCAATGCCTATGCTCTACATAGCAGATAACCGAACAAAATGTACACAGATTGTTTCCAGATTATTCGTCAAGATAACTGACGGCCTCACTATCTAGTGATAACATTAATGGAGATATGATAATTATAACTGTTTTTCAATAAAACAGCTGGTTTTGTGTTACAAGCGTGGTCTCTACAAAAAATGCAGTATCTTTTCTTCACTATTTGTGCTCCAATTCTGAAACGAGGTCGCTAGCTTCTAGAACAATTACATTTCAGTTAGTCCATCTAGAGCAGTGAAGATGTTTTTTAGATATTATCTGTGATATATTAATATTTTTTTTAAACAAAACCTTTTTGGCCTATTTTTAATCCCTCACTCTCTTAGTCTTTGTAATAGTCAACTAGCTGTGGACCGCGGCTAAACCTATATATTAAAGTATCAGGATGAGAATTTTTTTGTCTTCCCAGTCATAATAACAGAGTTCTGTTACTTACAAAAAAAATTAACCATTATGTTACCTAAATCTTTAGTTGTAGTTGTAGCGGTGGTTTCAAGAGGCTCCGACCAGTTTATATGAAAATAGCAATCGAAAGCAAGTCAGATCAGCAAGAGTCGTGATACCTGGAATTAGATACTCTCTGCCAACCTCGTAAGTGTCTTGGCGTGAAGTTCTCTTCAGTGGGAAAATAAAACTTTAATTATAACGTAATCATAGTCTAAGCATAAGATTACATGCACATATTCTAATGCTCGGATAAATAAAATCTCTCTCTCTCTCTCTCTCTCTCTCTCGCTCTGATCATTAAATATTTACGTTAATTATATAAAGTATATTTAGTTACGTCAGAACGAATATACTTTGTTAGTAGAAGTTTGTGTTCGTAGTGTAATTTTCCGAAACTTAAAGCTTTATCAAAAATAGCGAAGAAGAATTGTAAAGTATAAAACATGAAATAGACAATTTAGCAAATCTTCCGAAACGATTTTTACAAGTAGTACAAATAAAACTACACAAGTAGTATAAAACTCTACACTACTTTAATAGAGTTTTTACTTTGAAATGAAAGCCAAAATCAATTACGTCGTTGAACTTGACATTTGTATATAGTTAATGAAGCTATTGGGTATTGTAGCAGCGATATATGTATAACAGTGAACTACAACATTGGAATAGATTCATCCATTCAACTACAATATCACAGAGCGAGGACAAAGACGTAACTTATTTGAGCTGGAAACATTTAAATCGCCGTAATTCACTAGTAAATTCTATCTCTATTTTGCTAAAATGTGTGGCAACTTCTGCAATAAAGAAGAGATTTTTTGTCTGTTTGAATTATAGAAATTATTTATCTACTGGGTTTTCATTAGGACTTAGTATCACTAAACATTAACAGCTACTAAAAGTTTGTGTGGAAAAAATGCAATATTCTTTTTCTTATTTTCCCTGTAATTTTATAAGCTTGTTTCAAACTTTCTCCTGGCAGTAATTAACACAACAAAAAATAATTAGAAAAATAGGTCCATATATAATATTTATATATTATATAACTACTAAACTAACAGTTTCTATGGATAAAAGCATTGTTTTTCTCATATTCTCTTGCAATTTTCCCAGTTCAACTCTTCACGTCATCCTTCTCCTGACAATAACCAACACAGCAAAAAAATATCAAAAGCGGTCCATCCGTTGTGGGGACCACGCCAAATGGAGATATTAATACATAAATATATAGATATAAGAATTCACATTAAATCTAAATGTAAATAGAGATTTATTTGTCTCTTTGTGAAAATTGTGTTCTACATTAAAAAGCAAGCACAAAGTTTTTCTTTACTTTTTTTTACTTTTTTTCTTTAATGCACAAAGGTAGTCCAATAACAAAGAAACACGTTCAAAGAATTTTTACATTTATAATATTTACTTTTTTAATTACATTTTTGTAAATACATATTTTAATAAAATACTTAAATGTAGTGCCACAAATAACAACAGTACACTTACGTCCTGACAGGACATACTGCGTATTTGAAAAAATATATCTCATGCCTAAACTCTAATTACCTCTAAGTTCACTTCAATTTCCAGTAGGGCTCGGATTTGTTATTTCTGTCTATTAATTTTATTATTATTAATTATTAAAATGAATTTCTGTACGTTGTATAATTGTATGTTTGTCGCCTCTATGGTTGGACTTAACTTCATGAGGCTCGGGTACGATAACCGGGTCAGACAACTAAAAAAAAATATTTTTCTATTTTCTTATAACAACAATGTTGCCTGGGATTGGACATGTGCCTGTTTGACGATAGGCTTGCCACTTATCGCATTGTGGGACTTAGTGTCTTCGGTTAGTCATGGGTACCCTAGTTGTGCCTCTGCCTATCTCTTCTGGTTTATGGGCGGATACTTCTACTAATCTCAGGACTTAAGATGTAATTATAAGCCTATTAAATTAGCTTATTACAGGCACTTTATATATATTTATACGCATATGTATACTATATATTTATGACATGCACTTGTTTCTTTCAATAAATATAAGTAAATAAAATTCACACATACCCTCAAATCCGAACTTCCAGATGAAGTAGAGTCACTTCTGCTCCCTAGCCTATTGAGATTCATTTGTATCACTTATTATTTACATCCAAGAGTTTCTCACTTTAAGATAACACAAAACCCACGTTTATTTTGCACACATTAACACCAAACAAAAACTGGCCGAAACATATTTGGCTATCTAAAATTAGCTGCCGTTAGAGACCATTAAAGAACGCTTAAGGTAATCTGAAATTGGTGAAGCCTTATTTTTAAAGCGACGTCGCTTTCTTTGGAGTTAAATGGTTTACTCGTAAATATTAAACAGCGGTTTTTAAATTCAAATTTTTGTATTTGCTACGCGTCAAACACCGTATTCACAAAGTTATGAAATGGTATACGTGACTCAAGTAATAGTCTTATCGTCAACACCAAAAACACTACAAATTTATCGCATAATCGTCATCAGCTATAGAATGTATTGATACTACGTTACTATTTCTGTTTGCTGTTACTTATCACATCACCTTGAATATCGCATAACCTTAAGAACCAGTCCATCGACATAACTAATGTTTGGCCTATATTCGCAATCATAGAGATCTTTTTACAGTCGAATAGATGCTACATCTAATTTTGAATGAGATAACGTAATGTTGTTTGTAATAATAAAATATAACTTTTTTTATTTTATAATTGTTTGATTAAACAACAGGTTATTCGTATAACATGTCTACATAAAGTTATATCTGTGACAATTCATTTAAACGAGATAATCTGATGTTGTGTTTATTTTTAAATATTTGATTAAGCAACAGGTTATTCATATTACATTTCTACGTGTAGATATGTTTATAATATTTTAAAAGTCTACATAAAGTCACATCTGAGACAATTTAAAAAATCTTTAAAATATCTACATTAACAAAACCTTAAAGATATAAAGTACCTACTATAGAAATATAAGTATTATTGTTATAATCGTTGATACACATTTCATTCGCAATTGATTTTTATGTGTAAAAATAAAATTTAAAATGAATTGTAAAAATCTCTATTTTGTAATTTTAATTGAACTTATGACAACAACACCGTGACTCTAGCACGAAGGCAAGTGGGAGAATAATTCGGGCTGAGTCAGTCAGTCATCGTACGTGGTAGTCTTATAGTATTGAAGTAATTGGTTTTGACTATTCCTGTCGCTTACAAATAAACTGAGATAAAGGCACCTACAGTTTTGGTATACTACAAGCTTTTTTCATCAACCGCAAACAGCTTTTATTATAACCGCTCAGGAGTAAGTTAGGATCACGCGTGACTTACTATATCCTATAAATTTGCGTATCGAATTTTCTTAAGTTCAGCGTCCAAATTAGCACAGATGGTGTGAGTGAGGCATCACCAAGATCGGCACATGGTAACATTTATTTATAGACCAACCGCTTAGTGCCTATATATGGAATTAATTTGAAATTGGAATGTTTGTGAACGCGTGTATCGCGAAGGCGAAGATTTCTCATGCGCGTGGGCCGGCCGGCGCGCGCGTCCACACTGCCCGTGTAGTCAGATTCGCAACACTGGCCGAAAGCCATAGGCATATCGTAAAATGCCGCTCGCCGTACATTGCACTTGCCACTTGATTCGCGCTTATGACATCAACTTACTAAGCACAAAAACTTCTAACACCATACACTTTCTTATTCTGTTTTTAAAGCACCAAATAGACCGAATAAGGTAATACTAACATTTGCTGTCATTAAGGCTAAGTTGACTTTCGTGTAGTTTTTGCAACTTCGTCTTTTTCTTTCTTTCTGCTCTGGTTATTGTGTTACTAAAATATGGAACCGAATTTAAACCTGAAGTGATTTTTATATATGCCTCAGTAAAATTAAAGCATGGAATGTGTATTTATCCAAAGCCTCAAGTCTGTTTGTTATTTGGCGTCTTTTCTTAAGACCATTTGCTTAACTACGCCTTAATTTAAATTAAAATAAAATGATTTGATTAACAACTTCTCGCCGAAAATGTGTTCGTATTATAGCGAAACTAAACAGGTAAGACGATGCGTAGTAAATGAATTGGACATACCAGCAGTCATAGACCCCAAATATATCCAACACAAAACAGAGCACACACTACTTTTCTATTTTAATAGCACCAAACATACATACATACACACACTCTACAAAAATCTGTACTTGACCTACGTCGAATGCAGTCGAAATCTCCTGATAACGCTTCGGTTGCGAAGCAAAACGTACATTAAGTGTATAGTGTGTGTATTATCTAACCTACCACGTAGAGTTTAAATACGTTTACCTTTTTTGAGGGTAGTTACAATTTTTTTATATTTTATTTCGATTTAAACATGGATCCGCATTTTCTATCAAATGCTCCTTAACATTTAAATCACAAAATGCTTTTCCTATCTAAAATAAAAAAAAATATCCAACTTACAACCATATAATATTAAGCGCGACTTAATCTAACTTTTTATTTATTTTAGATATTCTGAACATGTGGAAGTAATAGTTGTGTAAATCTTAACTAAATATGACACATAAAGATGCTGTATGAAGAAAAATGCCTTCAGAATAGCAACGTAGAAGACCTCCACGCGTCAAGGTGATGAACATAAAACTTTAAACTCAGTCACGATATAAAAAGGTCTCACTTAGTAACTGATATCAAACCAAACGCTTTCTTGAAGCATTTCTCAGAATACGGTAGAAGACACTGAGTCAATAAACATCTATACGCAACGCCAAAGGATCAAGATTGAAAAGGGCTCTGTCGTCATAGATTTGGTATTACTCATTCCTGTAAACGCGATCATTGTATTAGATATTTCTGGATGGAAATCCCCAAATATTACGATTGGGAAACACAAATTTTATCATTGGTATCACTAAAGTTTAATGGCTATAAAATAAGACATTTTCCCATATAACATTGTTTATTATTTTAAAAAATATATCAAACTAACAATTGCCCGCGGCGATGACCGTCTGGTTACGGTTCCCTCAGAATGATTTTTTCAGGAAAAAACTATCCTATGTGTTAATCCAAGTTATGCTCTATGTGTGTGCAAAATTGTACGAAAATCGGTTAAGCTGTTTTTGCGTGTAGGAGTAACATACAGACAAACAAACATACAAACTTTCACATTTATAGTATAAGTAGGACAAAATATATACGAAAATAAAACTATTTCGAGCTATCAATGGACTTCGCAGTATAATTGTAGAATTCAGATTCCTTAGAGATAACAATATGTTACTTATACTTTAGTAGACCGATGTTCCATTCTCTACATAGATCCCGTTTTCTATTTTGCATTTACTTCCATACTAACTACGCGACAAGCTCTACAATATTAACGAAATTTGTTGTTTCCATGTAGAGATATATGGTTACAATTTAAAGTTTATGTTATCGTTTATCGAACATATCAATGTTTTTTATGTTACAGGCTAAACCGATAGATATCTTGTCATATCAAGATTATTTTTTCATTCATATCAATCTTCTCCTGACTAACTGAATAACTGACACAAAAAAAATATCTGTCCGTTTATGTGTGATCTAATGATCAAAGGGAAAGGGGATTCGTTTTTTTTTAAAGAAAGATGAGGTAGTAAACTAGCAGACTTTTTTTATTAAGAGACCATCATAAAAATATTTATGGTGATGTTACTGGTGCGTAACTAACCTATGACTTATAAGGCTACATGGACTATCGGCTACCCTGCACTCTAGTCTCCAGTATGGGACAAATGCCAGACATAGGTGGTATAGTGACAGACGACAGGTATAGCTAATGTAGCATTACCGGGAGAACTACTGCCCAGCATTCTTCCACGTAGATATGACTTACTGTATTACTGGAATTATCCACAATAATAGTTTACCACCGGTGAGCGACGGGGATGTCACATTGCAATGCTGCCAGATTTTATTGATTCTGTTATCTAGCGGTCCGGTCGGACAAGACTTCTTGAGGTCCTGGGTTCGATCCCAGGGTCGGGCAACAAAAAAATAGTTGAAAATTCGTATTTCCAATTTTCATATAAAAATAACGTTGGATTGTATATGTGTCTGATTGGCGACAGGCAAATAGGTCGCCTGTCGCAAAGGGGTTGTGCCTACCTCTTCAGGCATATGGGCGTGAAGATACTTTAATAATACGTAAATTGGAAGACATGAGATAATTAAAGGTTTGTAATCAAATTCAAATAACAAAAAAACAAATATTATTTTAACAAAAAAAAGAATTTAATTACAAACTAACAACAATATCATAAATAATATTAATACTAATTTAAGAACACATATTTCTTGAGGCTTAAAATTATAGTTTTACTAGCTGTTTGCTCGCAACTTCGTCAACGTAAGATAATAACAATTTTCATACAAAATACTACTTTTATTCCCTGTCATAGTCGTTTTGGGGTCGATTTAAAAAAAACCACCTGTGTTTGGGCTCGGATCTTAAACTTTATGCAAGTCAAATTTCATAAAATCGTCTACAAAATTTAAAGAAAAAAAAAATTGCACCAGACAGGATTTGAACCTGTGCCATTTCGTCTCAAGCCGACAAATGCTTTAACATTTTGAGCATCATAAAATCGGTTCAGCTGTTTACCCATGAATTAGCAACAGACAGATAGACTTTCGCAATTTATAATATTAGTATGGATTCAGAACCTTCCTTTTTCTTGACCAAAAGGTTGCCTCGTAGATGTGAAACACATTAAACTCACTTTTATCACTACATAGTATAAAACAAAGTCGCTTTTCCTGTCCCCATGTCCTTTGTATACTTAAAACTACGCAACAGATTTTGATGCGGGTTTTTTAACAGATTAAGTGACTGAAGAGGAAGGTGTATGTGTATGTTTTATACCCGTGCGAAGCCGGGGCGGGCCGCTAGTATTACATAAACGATAAAATAAAATAACTCGTAACAGAAATAAAAACTTCAGCATTAACATAGACTACTGTGTAAGATATTGTATAAGAATTGCTTTCCGAATACAAAGACCCGTGGTCATTACGGTTTCTGAGAAGTTATGATGGCCGATCTTGCCTATTTAGCATTCAGTATCCAAGCTCCCACCATATCAGCTTCCAGCCTCCTACACACGCCATATTCTAGTAATACAACAATTGTAACACGCCAACTGGAATTTCACCTAGCAACTATTAGTCTAAGATCCAACCTTAAGTTGAGCTACACCGATCTGGTAATAGAATGAAACATATTGTGTAAGAAATTTTGTATATCAGAAAATAATTTAATAAAATAAAATTTTCCCCCGTGTTGGTCCGGGCTCCTTTGTAGAATAGACCATCTGCCTTCCTTGCCAGGCAGCTCGTAAAAGGCGAGCATAGGCACTCCCGGAGTGCGACCCGTGATTTTTTTAACAAGTTCTTACTCAGTTATTTTTATATTATATCAGTTATATTTCTGCAGCGTTCTCGACATGTGTTATAGTTTGTAAAAATAAATGAATGAGCCATGACGTCAGAATACGAGCGTTGACTTCATCTCTAGTGGGGCTGAGTCAGCGACACTTGCGTATTACACAATGGTACCCTTATGCCTTGTTTTTAGCTTTTTGTACTTCTGTAAATTATGTTCCTACTTTGTACACATTACTATTATGGAAATGCATATTTATTTGGTCACTAACCGATTAGTTCATAAATATAGACTTACGTATTTTATCATGCTCGAATGCAGACTATTATGTCAACTTGACCTTGAAATACTTTAAAATCTGTTTATTATTATAATTATTGTGAGTTATTAATACATTTAAACGATTTTTTTTTTATTCAATTTGATACAAAATGACTTACGTATTACTGTCACATTGTGGTGTGCAAACATTGCGAAATCTATTTTTTGGATTTAACTATAATATAAAAATAAATTGCTAAATATGTTGCTATGCGCATAACTTCGGAACGACTGAACCGATAAATAGCCATAGTAGTAATAGCAGTTATATTAGACATACGTGGGCCATACTAAAAGTTTTTTTAAACTGGCCACTCACAATAAACAAAATAAAAAAGTAATAACAAAATTTTAAAGTAGAACTCCCTGTGAACTACTAACAGTACTTTTTAATTTTTGGGACTGATTTGTTTTTTCAATTTGGCGGGGTTCAGAAAATTTGTGCTCGATATTTTTTCACGCTGAAATCAAGAGAGTTGCCAAATTCGTAATGAATCAGGCATTAGAATGAGCCAAATGCAAAACATTTTGTAAGAGCAACTGAAAGTCCGTAAGCTTTGTACTCGATGGATACCGCATGTTAAAAAATTTAATGGCGAAGAGTCATTGGCTATCTATAACATTGTGAAAGTTGACGAAACCTCGTATTGCTTCGAACCGGAAAGAAAAAGGTAGTCAACAGAATGGATCTTTCTTTTTGAAGTTTGGCCAGCAAAAGTTAAGAAGAGTCGGAGCACTGACAAAAGTATGGTTGCGTCTTTCTTCGGCAAAATTCAACATTTTGTAACAGTGTCCTTTCAAAATGAAAGGTTAGCCATTGCAGATTTGTATGTAAAAAAAAGTATGTAAATTTGTTTATAGACCAGTTTCTTAGGAAAAGTTCGCGAAAAGCATCCTCGCAGTCATGCCATCCTTCACCACGACTACGCATCTGAACATTCCGGTAAGAGAACGAATGCGTATTTGAAGCCTTCAAATGCGGAACTGATGACACATTCGCCATACACTCCGGACCTCGCACCTTGCGACTTCTTTCTATTCCCAAGAATAATAGATAAACTTAGATATTTTTAGTTTTAGATTCAAGCCCAGAATCGGCGGTGAACACGTTCCAAGAAGCCGTTGAAGATGAAAGGACTCATTGCTTACAAGAAATGAAAAATGTGTAATTAGGGAGGGTTTAAACTTTGCAAAACAATAAACTAAGTACAAATACCGTAGCTGGTCTTATTTATCAGAATCTAGAAAGCTTCAGTATGACCCAACCATTCAAATAAAGTATACCAAGACTCAAGGTTATGTAATTAGCAATAGGAAATAATAGCAAAATTCTCGCGATATTTGTATAATAATTGCTGATTCGTGTCAAGAGTCTCCGAAATCGGCGTGTTTGTATGAAAAGGGTTATGAATGTGAAGGAAGCAAGACAGGTTTGTCAGGATCGTGAGGTCTGGCACTCGATACTCTCTGCCTACCCCGTAAGGGACTTGGCGTGAAGATATGTGTGTGATTCGTAACACAACTGCTTATGTCGTTTGATATTATTTAACACCTAGTAAATAGATCGTGTTTTGGTCGTTAATTGTTAATTTTTAGCAACTTTTTTTACGATAGTATAATAGTAATACTATTATTAGGTAATTGTTTAGATTCATGTGTTAGCGGTTTAGGAAATTAGTTTTATTAAACCTAAATTTTACTAGAGAGAGTACTTACTTATTTCTGATAACATTTGTAGTATTTACATAAGTATTTTATAACTACAGATTTGAAGAATCCTCTTTGAACAAAAACAACCTTTTTAGAAATCAGAGACACAAGAAGTTATTGATATTCTTAAAAAAACTATAGGTATAAACTCCAACATCTGATAAGCAACAATAACAATAAAACAAAGATAATTAATTAATTTCATTTAATTAAATACTTACTTTATAGGTCGGAAACT
>NJDC01000163.1:326912-339592 GCA_002245475.1 Calephelis virginiensis
ATTGGCCCAAATCATATGACACTAGTTGCCTTATATCTGAATGCCTTTAGACTTACTTTCAAATTATACGGGTTATACTTTTTCAAGTAAACTTTATAAAAATTCGGGTTTGCTATGTATATATGGAAGTCCCGCGTCTTATTACCAATGATTTCAAAATATATATGTCTATGCTTATTACGCGGTATTTATATACTCTTTGGTGGTGACTACTTTCATCAGATAAAAAGAAAGAACCAAAAAATATTTATTAACAGACCAAAACTTACCACACGTAAATAATAAAAAAAAACAACTAGAAATCGAATCAAACTATAAAAATAAGGAACATATATAAAGTACAAAAAAGTGAAAGTGAGATATAGAGATAGAGTGTGGTAGCATGAGTCCGCCAAGGAAAAGCTCAGGATTGGTTGAGGCTTAATCTACCTCAAAACTGGTTTCCAGCTTCCTTCGTCTGACATTGCCACTGGAATGCCCGTTTTTGCTTAAAAAAAATCATAGTTGCTTAAATTTTACTTGAACACATAGTTATTAACTTGGGTAATAAGTGTAACTATAACATCATAATACATATTTATCAAAAGAAAGTTTTGTGCCTGGGGAGACCTAGGTTGATATTCTACGACCAAATCGCTCGGGTTTTATCTGAGGGTGGTGCCTAGAGTATTTGAAACCGACGTGTTTACATCTATAGGGTTGTTAATGTGGAAAAACAAGGCAGCTTTGCAAGGATCGTGACATTTGGCACTATACCTACCTACCCCGTGAGGAACTTAGCATGAAACTATGTATTTATGATAACATCACAACTTGGGTAATTATTTTAAAATTATATAGTACTATATGTTGCCCGAGTGGTTAACGGTCCCATAGGAACATTTTTCGCGATAAAAACTATCCAATGTGTTAATACAAATTACCTTCTATGTGTGTGCCAAATTTCATGAAAATGTTGGATTTACACGTAACACGTAAACACGTAACACGTTTTTATGCCGAAATGATGTTCCTGTGGGACCATTAACAACGCGGGCAACAGCTAGTTATTAGTAATAGCCATTACTGTCTTACTGTTTACTTGAATTGTTCAAATCCTCATCATAATGACAATGATTAAGGTTTACGATAGGTACTTACACTTGAGTTAAATGTGATTTGTACTATTTGGTGAACAAAAGCACCGTGACCGTTGGTGGGCGTTTGATTACTATCTATTCCGCTTCAGGCTACACACGGACAGACAAAAGTGGGTACATAACGTTAATCGCGACTGGACAACTATACTTTACGGCATTGTTCCTTGATATCGGTACGAATATCTCTTACTAAATTCTTGCTTTGCGTTTTGTAATAACATAAATGATTTCTGTGAGCTTTCTGAATTCAAGCTTCCATCACAAAAACTTTTTTATCCATCACAAAATTACATAGGTATAGCTGCAACAAACCCATGCATGTTTAACTTTTATTAAAATTTTATGATTTGACTAAATTTTAATAATTTTAATTTTATGATGAACCAACAATTAAAACATTATGTTTAGAATATTAAAATACCTACTGGGGGTGACTGTCGCCTTTTTTCGGGATTCGATATCTTTTAAGCTATTGCATACCTTCTATCGCGGGCCTTGAGCGTGGAGACCGAATCCAGTAATTCCGTAATGAAAATAACCTAATACCCCTCTGACCGTCACAGCGGTGATACTTTTTGGTTTTGCCATCTATCGATGAATAGCAGAACTTTTAATGACTTTTTGTCCACCTCTAGCTGGCATTGGTTGTATCGGCGCGCGGCGTTATTGTGCATACATAATTTTCCTCATCGCCATGCAATCTGGTGACTCACGCCTGCTTATGCAATAGCTTTACCGCGGCAGTCTCCGAAAGCTACACGTTTTTATTTTAATTAAGTAGGTACGATGACGGAAATGTTAACAAATTTAACACTACTAACTAAAAAAAGTAGGTATCTTTACGCCCATGTCCCCGAAGAGGTAGGCAGAGTCACAACCAGGACACCTACTTTTTTGACCAAAATACGTCAACGTCAAGCACTGACGTTATGGCGGTAGGAATAGGTAAGGCGATATTACCCATCCGGGCAAGTCGTTGCGAAACTCTACCACCTAGTCAGATGTCACGGTGCTAGTGACGGTAAGCCTGTGCTCGCCTTTTACGAGCTACCTGGCAGGAATACAGATGGTCTATTCTGCAAAGGAGCCCGTTCCAACACGGGGAAATAATTATTGTCATTAATCGAGAGGCTCACGTTCACGCCTAACTCCACCGATTAAACGCGAGGCTCAGGCTCGATTCCCGATAGGAACAAGCATTTGTGTGATGAACATTTACATATCTGTATTTCCGGGTCTGGGTGTTTATTAAATTTATTCTGGTATCTATTTAAGTATTTCTGTGTATTAGTATCGTTGACTAACACCTTTAATACAGGTGTATAATTTTCTTAGGGGTTAGGTTCTATTTTTGTAATTTGTCCAGAGATAAATTATTCATTTGAAATACATTTTTATAGTGGCAGAAATAAGTTATAAAATGGACAATAAAACAGAGAGCCCAGATCAGTAAGGCATTAATAATTAAAAGTCATAAAAATAAACATAGATTAAAGTGCTACAAGCTTTAAGTTGTTATCATAGTCTTTATTACATTGTCACACAGATTATAATATTAACTTGACTCTTATTTTAGTCTTTGTTTATTAATTCGACTGTACTAGCTGTTGAGTTGCTGTTGTTGAGAAGTTTTAGTTCAATTCAACACGTTTTTGGACAAACTTTAATTCCTCTTTATAACCCTTTAGGGGTTAACATTTGGATAAAGAAGAATTCTACGATTGAACTCGGGTCTTTACCTGATAAGATTTTTCGTCAAAATCGGTCCAACGCTTTAGCTGTGAAATTTTAATAGACATACCTACTTCGCATTTATAAAATTTATATGGATTGCAGTTGTGTAGAGAAAACAGAGAGTTTCAGTAATCATAATATCAATTTTGCTACAAAAAATCCTTAAAAGCCAAAATTATTTCTGCTATTTTTTGCTAGGGTAGTAAATAGGTTTAGTACAAGTTTCTTATGAAACAAAAACCTTTAAATATTCATTGTAAAGTCAGGACAACGTCTGTTGGTTCAGCTAGTATACTAATGTATTATAATTTATAAGAAATATATTATTAGCATTTAGCGTGATAACGTTATTACAAGAAACTATCGTAACTGTACCAAATTTAAGAAGCAGCCCACCTATACAATAGCCCGGTGAAGTTGTAAAAACCTCGCGGTTAGCAACAAATTAGTCATTCAAAAAAAAAGAAGCAGTCCAAAAATGTGAGAGACCTGAATTATATTTCCTATCTGAATACATCTTTTACATATTAATGTGATAGATGACAAACCTATAGCTAACCGGGTACTTAAACTAATTATGATAAGACAGATTTTGTTTAGATTTCGTACCTAAATTTTTGAAATTAGATCCACCTTTATAGACGTCAACTTTTTCCGGCAATCTCAACATATAGGTATCTACAGAAGAACTAAATAACTTTATCACGAAGATGGATCCGCGGGAAATAGTTAGTTTTCTAGTACAAATCATTTGAACTCCATGTAGAGAATGTTTTCAAATATAGTCTTTTGTGATGTGTTTTGCAACGCCATCTAGTAATACCCAATAGTAACAAATTAAGACTGCGCTAGCGTCTATACCTTAACTCTATTGGATATATTCTCTTTCACAGTAGATGGCGCAATACACTAAATTTTTAATAAGTAACTTGCAGCCATGATACTGCTATAAATTATACATACATCGATTTTTAGGAGTTACTACATTTGAGCTCAAGCAGAGTCATAAAATGTAGATTGTGCAAATTATGTGCCTTTGTGGTCTTGCGGTTAGACGTCGGAATTGAGTTCTTTAGGTCCCGGGTTCGATCCTCGGGTATGACAACAAAAAAATACAAAATGAGTATTTTCAATTTTCTAATAAAAGTAACGTTGTCCTTCCCCGGGATTGGTTATGTGTCTTGTTGCCACTTATCACATTGTGGGACTTTGTGTCTTTGACTAGTAGTTTGGCTGGTTGTGCCTCTGCCTACCTCTTCGGAAATAAGGGCGTGAAGATACTTTTTTTATATTTACCCTTTACCATAGAAACCAAACTGAAATACAATTCTAACAAACTCTTAGTATTGTACGTTATGTACATAGATAAAAATAAGTAAGGTAATCGTAAGTCGTAACAATTATGTCTAGTAATTAAGCATCTAGTCATGGCCACGGTGATAGTGACATATTTGCTCTGTACTCGCTCCTTACAAGCTGTCAGGCAGAGAGACATTTACCAATATTGTTCTGAAACCACAATGATAATACGGTGGTAGGTACTCGTAGGTACTTAAAGAATTAGAAAAAACGTGTTAGAATAAATTACCTTCATCGCATAATTAGTTATCTAGAAACAGATTCTTCGAGAAAATGATGCATGATTCAAGGCTATAGATAATAAAATGCATAGAAACTATAAAACGTACCTTATTTTCGCAGGTTTTGTGGCAGACATATTTGCAAACTGAAACAAATACAATTTAATTGTTACATAAAGAATCTAAACGTATAACGACTTATTTGTTTAAGTAACAATTACGCACATATTTTTAAACAAGCAAGACATAAAGTAACAAATTTTATTGAGGTACGAGTACTTATGTGAAATGTAAATAAAAAAATTGAAATACCCCCGACACAAGGACTTAATATCCCTTGCCACCTATCACATTGTGGGACTTAGTGTCTTCGGCTAGTCGTGGGTGCCCTGGTTGTACCTCTACCTATCTCTTCAGGGATATGGGCGTGAAGATACTTTACTTTACTTTTTAAAAAGGAAAAAAATATCCGAATATATTTGCAGACATTTGGTTAATCTACACATTTTCAACCCCCACAACTTTTAAACGGCTCAACCGATTTTCATCAAACCTGTCTAAGAACACTCGCACATAAGTTAGTTTAATACAAAAAAACTAAATTGAAACCACTGCATCCGTTCGGGAGTTATGATGCCACAGACAAACAGATAGACACGTCAAACTTGTAAGACCCCTCTTTTTGCATCGGGGGTTAATTAAAAGGGAAGATGTCCTGGTTAAACCATCGAGCAAGGTGATAAACCTACAGGTCTCGCACCAAAAGCACATGAGTAAAGAAAACTTTTCTTTACTCATGTGCCAAAAGTTGCTTTATGCAAACTCGCTCTGGCCCAGTGACTACACCTGTAGGGTTTCTCTTGAATCTCGATGTCATGCGAATTTGAAATTGGGATCGTATAAGTAATTTTAGGTAGTTTTGAAAACAATACTAGCGGATTATTAACATTTAGTTACAAATTAACTTAACGAATCCGATAAAATAATTTGTGTTTTACTATTAACTAAATATTTACAATCCGCTAGTACTTAAAATGATAAATACGATTCCAAATTATTTCAAACATCACGGGGCCCTTCCCCGTGATGTTTTGCTTGGGGCCTTGCGATTGCTGAATCCGTCACTGATAAAGTGGAAAGAAAGCAACATTTGTTCTAGCTTTTGCTTGTTTTAATAACAGAAAAGAATTAGCACTTGAAAAATTTAAGGTCCTACATATTACCCGCGGCTGTGTCCACGTATTCTGTAGTTATTTAAAGCCCCTTTAAGAACTCCTTTATGTATCGGGATAAATAGTAACTTATCGCCTCTGTGGTCTAGCGGTTTAGGTGTTCGACTTGACTGCATGAGGTCCCGGGTTCGAATCCCGGGTCGGGCAACAAAAAGAAAAATTTGGTTTTAATTCTCCTAGTTCTCCACATACGAAAGTAATACCGCAATTTCGCTCCGTGGCGACATAAAAGAATGAAAAACAATTTAAAAGCAATGAAACTGCAACCGGCTAAGATTTTAATATAAATGTCATCCCTACACAAGAGTAATTTTTTCAATTTTCTGGAGATTCTATCATCACATCCGGACTTAGTCATTATGAAAACATCTCTTAAGTATGCACTTTCAAATGAGAACGTAAAATCGGTTCAGAAATGACGAAAAAATCGACTGACATAAGAAAACATGAGTCAAACATATCCTTTTTTTTTAAGTCCGTTAAAAACAACGACTTTTTCATTTATAATATGGATGAATTTGTATGGATGTTAGTGTGGGTAGGACCTTGTAGGTGTTACGCACCTCTGTCTACGCCTGTCATTATAATAGGCGTGAATATTCACATATATACAAAACATATTTATAGTACTAGTCACGATACCGACGAGAATGCCACGCTAAGTATTATTTTATAAGTATTAGTAACCTTGTCTTAATTACCGCAGAATAAGAAATAAAAATGCGCATAAAAACAGAGTATACTTGATTCTTAGAAAAACCAACTTGTATTAGATCTTTACCTTAACAAAAACTAAGAAAAGGAATAAAAATTAAGTAATTTTACACGCTATGGGTACAAGTATTAAAAATATCTTAATTTTTGCCGTTTGCTGTTTATATTGCAAAGAATAGGAATTATTGTTCAAAGTCGGTTTTTTTCTCACGTTCTGATCTAGAAATATGTGATAATGTAGTACATAAACATAATAATTTTATTATTTTATCATTATCATATTTTTATCACATTCCTTACGAGGTAGAACCTTTTGAGTTGCTCGATACGAAACTTGATAGCGGGACCTACTGAAATCAATATAAACGTAACCTAGACCACAGAGCCAATATATTAAGATTTTTACACATGAGGCATGAGAAAGAGTTTGAAAAAAGTGTTAGTGTAAAAATGAGAAATACATGTTGAAACATCAGTACTATTTAAACTGCGCTTCGGCTATATTCGTCAAGCTTTGGAAATTCGAATGTATTTTAAAGACATCTATAAAGAGTTGTTATTACAAATAATTAATCATTTCGCCTAAATTTAGATTAGGTCAGCCAATTTAAAAATAAAAGTGTAAATTGTAACATGAGTAAAAAGTGTAAAACCGAAGCGCATAATTTAAATAGTAGTACTGTACGTTCTGAATGCGAAAAGAATGACAGATGAAAGAAGGACAAAGCATTTATACGAGTATATACAATGCAAATGAGGATGGACGTAGATACCCGGGGGGACCTAGGTTGACAATCCATGATCAAATTTATCTTGTTCTGTCCAAGGGTAATGTAAAGGGTCTGAAACCTACATGTTTGTATGAAAGGGGTAATAAATGTGAAGGAGTAGGCAGGTCTGCAAGGAATTTGGCACTCGATACTCTCTTCCTGCACTGTAAGAGACTTGGCGTGAATATATGTATGTATGTCATAATATATCAATATACTAAGCCAACAAACGTTGACCTGACTTTGCAATGAATATTTAATTGCTTTTTTTTCAATAATATTTTTCTGACGATACCAAATCTAACAATAAAATAAAAAATATTTACTCTCTTTCTGCTTACCCCGTAAGGGACTTGGCATGAAGATGATTAAGTAAGTATAGATTTTACATTTATTAAATTCATTGAACATCGTAAAGTGTGCGTATCCTATTATTTGCAGGACCCTTTCCATTACGCCAATGGCTCTCGCAAAAGTAATTTTTATTAACATGTGCGGCTTTAATTGACTTATTTCATTTAACGGCATAGTTAATTTAGAAACCAGATACTGAACGTTAAAATTAAATAAGTTTATCTCTGAGTAATGTCTTAATAACTCTGTAAAAGTAAAAGCAGAATGGGCTTATACCATATAATTATAATAGATATTCCTAAAATTGATAATTTTCAATGTGCCTATGTGCTCTGGTAATAGAGTGCTGTGCTGCAACTTATCCGGCTAGAATTACATACATACATACATACATATCTTCACGCCAAGTCTTATACGGGGTAGACAGAGAGTATCGAGTGCCAAATCTCCCAATCCTTGCAGATCTTTCTGGCTCTCTCCACTATCAGTACTCTTTTCATACAAACACGTCGATTTCGGAGACTTTTGACACCGCCTTCGGGTAATACCTTTGTGATTCGGTCACGGAAAATCAACCTAGGTCTCCCAATGTACTAACTTCCATCCACATTTGCATTATATTCCTGCTTTGTGAATAACTGAAACAGTGGAGCATGCCCTTTCTTATTTTAATACCGGGTAGAGATCCAGCGCCTTACGTATTCCTGCCGCCTTAACGATACTGTCATGTTCCGGTCCGGGGGGTAGGGTATCTGGTAGACTTGCACAATTGACCTAATACCTTGGCGACAAAATAGTGACGCACCTACAACATCTATGGTATATAGGCCATGGTTATCTCTTACCATCAGAAAAACCGTGTGTCCGCTATTTTATCACATACAAAAATCTTCTTTTTTTGTAATGTAACTAAGAACCATCTCGATCACATTAGGTTTAAAAAAACGCATCGAAATCGAATCATCCGTTCAAAAGTTATAATACCGCAGAAAGACAGACACAAACACATACACACAAACACACACACACACAGATACGTCAAACATATGACACCACTCGTTTCCCATCAGGGTTTCAAAAGTAAAAGTTAGATACTAACAGAATACAGATACTAATAAATACAGATGACATATCCCAACACGCATCTCTAATAATGCTGGATGCTGTATGCTAGCTTTGACGTTTTAATTTGTAAAAAAAATAAAGAAGAAGCTGTTACTTTATTTAATTTACAAACATTTTTTTGATGGAAAATTGCAAATTAAATAATTTTATTTGGATTTTAATTTGTATGAAACTTAAAACAAATCTATATATTTAAGATTAATTCTATAAAAATAACATACGTATTAATATAGACCTAACACCCCAGCCATCAGGACCACTGGGAGAGCCGAATCATTAAGCGCTCTCTGATGCTATGCATAGTACAGATACTAATAAATACAGATAACATATCCCAAAATGCATCTCTAATAATGCTGGATGCTAGCTTTGACGTTTTGATTTGTATCCAGCTAAAAACATATATCTTTATGATTAATTATCTTCAAAGAACGTATTTTTAAGTGTCACGAATATAAAAAAACACCTGCAATGTAAGCTATAACTTCAGCTACTTAATATCGTGACATTAAAACCTGATACTCTTGCATTTTGCCTACGAAATATATATTCGTGTTACTGTTACTTAGACGGTGACATTTGAATGTCATCTCAGTAAAACGGGTAAGTGGGTACAATCATAAATTGTAGGTACTCTCAATTCAGAAGGTGATATATTATGAACTATTTTATAAAGATTGGACTTATTCTTTGTATACATAATGTAAAAATATTAGTTAATATTATTAATTTATAAACAATGTAAATAACTATTAAATTAAAAATTTAAAAAACCCCCGACACAAGAACGTAATTTCCCTTTATAAAGTAAAAAAAGCGGTTAATCTCCCTACTTTCAGCCCCCACAACTTATATACGGCTCAACCAATTTCCATCAAACATGTCTAAGAACACTCGCATATAAGTTACCTTTAATACAAAAACAATTAAATCACTGCACCCGTTCGGGAATTATGATAGAGACACACAGACAGACATGTCAAACTTCTAACACTCCTCTTTTTGCGTCGGGGGCTAATTAAAAATATGCTTAACCTTTATAGTCGTTTGCCTGTCAATTTCTTCTGCAATTGCCAAAAAGTCAACTGAATTGATTACGAAGAATATATTGTCAAATTGTATTATAGTTAAGTATATTACAGAGCACAATATAACACTTCTTAACCGAATGTACATGGTGTGCAATTTTTTAGGCATAAAAAAAAGAAATATGTTTTATTTAACTTTCAATTGATCGTAAAATGCGATCGGGATACAGACAGATAGATAAAAGACAAACGCTAGAAATATGTTCTGCTACCTATTTTTAGTCGCCTGCTTATAAAAAACTGCCTCTATTTGTTAAATATCTGCAATTCATTCTTATACAGTGCAGTTTTATTCTTCATTTATTTATTATTAACTGTATTGTAAAATTTATCTAAATTTAAGACATTGTTTAAACACTTTAGTAGCAAATATAATCCTTATTAAAATATGTAGTTTCAAAGAGGTTCAATTTCCTGATTTTGTTGAAGCTTAACGTTAATAAAGTTTTATAGAAGCAATTTAGAAATATGGTTTACGATGTCCATCCTTGCCTTTAGAAATAACCTGCAAATATTATTAACTATATTATATTGTCTATATAATTTACTAGTATTTTGCCCGCGACTTCGTAAGCGTACAATAGATACGAATTTGATACAATTTTTCATCCTCTATTATAGTCCTTTAAGTATTGATTTTTTAAAAAGACCCTTGTTTGAAATTGGATATATCGCTATATGCATATCAAATTTCATCACAATCGTTTGAGTGGTTTGCCCGTTAGAGGGTCACAGACAAACAAACTGATTTTTTCATTTAAAATATTAGTATGGATGTACAGGTTATTCTAATTTTATTGCATTAAAACTACAAAAAACCGACTTTGATTTCAAAAGTACATTATATACTCACACAAAAATTTGATCTTTTCCTCTTTGTGCCTGTTATTTCAACATCAGATCAAGACTTTCAAACATTAAGATTACCTGAGAAATACTCTCCTTGAAATAAAAAAAATGTAATTGGTTCAGAAAAGATGGAGAAATCGATATATACATAAAAAATATAGATGTCAAACATATAACGTCCTCCTTTTTCTACCTTGGTTAAAAAGTGACCTTTAAGCACCTGCGTATTTGAAACGGAATAGCTTGTCCTTACTTATATAAAATTATAAATAACTTCAAATACATTAAATTTTTGTCTGTTTCTTAATTGGACTGTATGTTTTGTTCAAACTAATATTATATTTATATTGTAGGTAAGACATCTTATTTATAAAACTAGTAGTTCTCCAAACTACACAGACGTCAATAACACAGAATAAGTAAGTTTATACGGCAAAACTTCACATTTCTCATTTTAACAGTTAATTATAAAAAAAGTGTTTGTGTACTTATATACACGCGTTAGAAGTTATATTTCTTTGGCGTAATAAGATAAAAATATTTTTAAAAACTAAAATGTTATCTATAGCTAACTTCAGAGCTAACTTTATCATGTCGGTTTTTCGTGACGGTGTGCGCGCGCATCGTAAAAATTTACCCTCATCATTTTTTCCTAACGCGCCAAAAGAAGTATAACTTCAAAAGGTGGAGGTTGGCGTTCCCAACGAAATCGTTGGCGGTCGAAATCGAATGGGGAAGGCGCGCTTTTCCAGGGTTCTATAATATCTCTAAGATAAAAATGTATTATACCTATATAGCAAAAATGTATAACATGTAAATTAACAAATATATAAAAATTACTTTGTGATGTGTAAATGTGATTCTGTAAATAAACTGTACTAGTGTAAGACAATTGTAGTATTTTATCAGGACAGAAAAGGCAGAGGTCTGGACAAGAAGGA
The DNA here is from genome assembly GCA_002245475.1 of Calephelis virginiensis. Lineage (NCBI taxonomy): Eukaryota > Metazoa > Arthropoda > Insecta > Lepidoptera > Riodinidae > Calephelis > Calephelis virginiensis. Next base: position 338,439 of record NJDC01000163.1, read on the forward strand.
AGATTGCAGACTAAGCCAGCAAGAGAAATGAAATATAAAGCTACGAATTTCCATTATATAAAACTGCTATAAGAGATAAAGAGAAAACAAAAGTTTTATAAAAATAATTCATACATAGTCGTAGAAGTTTAGAGCTATCGTAAAAGATGATTTTAGCATTCAGCATTCTAATTCCATAATTTGTGAGTAAATAATCGAAAATTCAAGAAGATGACATATAATAAAAGAAATTAACGGAGAAACATAACATGGAAACTTCAAGGAATTACAAAGTAAAGACGTATTTAGGGACTTAAAGCCTCTGAATCCAGTGAAGGAAAGGAATATTTGAAGAAGGAGAAACGAGATAATAAGAAGCTTAAGAAGAGAATTGAATAAAAGTAACAAGAAACAGAATTTATTAATACGGAAGACGTGGCAGCACGGACAAAAGGTCTTAGCCGGTTCCAGAAAGGGACAAATTAACTTTAAAAAAAAATAAAAAAAGGTATTCACTACAACCACAGAGTATTTAAGCATTTGAAGGGTAGAAACTTTCTCCATATTAGGGATCTAAGGGATGATAGAATTAAAAACAATGAAGTGGGTTATCAAATACCACAACATTTTGTTTCCCAAAAATGTAAAAAATATTAAATGTAAGATAATGAATTACAGTTTTTTATTCATATTAGTAATTGTAAAAAAAAACTTTTAGTAATTGTATTTGTATTTATGAGAGAAAAATAAATATATTTATTAGTATTCTTGTTTTTTTTTTATGATAAAGTAATAATTGTAATTCAAACTAAAGGGTGAAAATTGATGTCATAAATTAATAATGATGTCAAAAATAGAATTACTTAATGTCAATATGTAACTAAACCGCCCAGAGTTTTGCCGCCATCGTGAATGATGATGGTCGCAATTTTTTCACAGTTATTGAATTTAGTATAAAATATGAGTAAAATTGGTTAATTTAGGTGGGAATTAGTTTAATTTTGTTCAGTGAAAGTGCACAAATGAAATAATCATGAAAAAATTAGTGTATCGTCAATTTCTTCGCTGCCGCCAAATCTCATAAACGAGCTTGTGTAACGAAACCACCGCTTTACTCAAGACCCAGACAAGACTTTGTAAATAGTGACTAATGACTGAAATAAAGAATTAATACG
>NJDC01000163.1:341451-411356 GCA_002245475.1 Calephelis virginiensis
TATTTGAAAAGCAATAATTTTTCCCTTTTGTTTTAAATGTTGTGTTGTAAAAATCGTAAAATACAATAAGTTTTGGTCTTTTTATTAATTACACGAATACCGTCGATTGAAATTAATATTACCTTTTTTATGATATTGGAAGGCAAACAAGCAGACGGATTCCCTGGTGGTAAGAAATTCCCGCCGCCTAGAGACACACAAGTTGGTAATGGTGCGTTACCAACCTGAAACCGGGATTTTAGGCCTCGAGCAAAAGTAAGTTTACTGGCTACCTTACCCTCCGAACCGGAACACTTCTTGACGTTATGGCGGCAAGAATAGGTAAGGCGGTGGTACCAGTCCGGGTGAGTCGCTGCGAAACTATACTACCTAGTCAGATGTCACGGTACTAGTGACGGTAAGCCTATGCTTGCCTTTCACGAGTTGCCTGGCAGGAAGGCAGATGGTCTATTCTACGAAGGAGCCCGGAACAAAACCGGGATTTTTTTTTATTTTTTTTTCTAAGTAAAGCATCTTACGCCTAAAACAAGTCATGGTTATTGGTTATTACTTACGTAGATATTGTTATTAATAATAATAACACAGAATAAACCTTAGAACATTTTAACACTAAAAATATATTCACTGGAGGTAAAGTGCTGTGGCCTGTGCAGCAACTAGGATCAGCCAAATTTTGAGACACGGTTCGGAATCAACAAAGCTTTCAACTTAAGGAGTAATTAAAAAAACTAGTGGTCGCCCATTGGTCGAAATTAGACAATTTTAATATCCAAATTTTAATATCTTGTTTGATAAGAACGCCATCTTCTTTTCTTAAGACCAACTACTTTGTTTCCTGAATAGTTAGTGCGCCATCTGTGATATTCTATCATCAATATATTTGTTTGTGTGTCAAATGCATGGTAGTGTGGGTAATGTTTTCTATTCGATTATTCGAAAATATTAGCGTTCTGCACTTCTCCTACACATAAACTATAAGTGTGCCAAATTTTATGCTCCCGCGTCCGCGCATTTTAGTAAAAAGGGGTCCAAAGTTTTGGCAACACGTATTAAGATATAGACAAAAATAAATATTAATTTTTATGCGACGCTATATACAAGATGCATGTTTACAGCCTACAGGGCCAGATTCAGAGATCTTGAGGCTTCGGAGCACCAAAGGACTAAAGCATCCTGACCCCAATTTTTTTCCAAGTAAAATGAACTCTTTAGAATCTAGTTGGAGCTAAGCAAAGTTGTTGCTTGAAGTAACCATTCTACCTGACGTAGTTGCAGGTAAACGACTATTATAAAAGCCAAACTGTGTTTGTTTGTCCTTTTTCAGATTCCTTTATAGTTTTTGTGTGTAGAGACCTTTAGCAAGCCGGACATTAAGAAGCCCTTGACAACATCCAGGTTCCAGTTAGATTTACGTGAAATGTTACCTCTACAACAGCTGCCTTGGTTCTGCACAGGTTGGTGACACCACTGGCAGGATCTGGGCTTCTTAAATGTCTTGCTGCGAAACGCGTGAGCCTGGGCCACCCCTTCTTTCTGAGAACAAAATATACATTGTAAATGTATTGATTTTTAACAAAACCTCCTCGGTTATTTGAATTATCTCAACAAGATTTGAAGTAGTGTAACGTACGCTGACTACGAGTATATTCGCGACAGTGAGATCTAGGAAAAAAAATGTTGCTGTTAAAATGACAAAGGGCAAGCATCGCTGGTTCGGTCCTGTCCAAAGAATAAAAGATGAAAGAATGACAAAGCAGATAAACAATGCGATAGATGGATAGATGACGATGGATTCCAGGTTCAAATTATTTAGGTTTTGTGCGAGGATGTTGTCAAAAGTGCCGAACCCGGCGTGTTTGTATGTAAAGGGTAATGAATGTGGAAGAAATTGATTAAAATAAGAAAAATTAAGGGTTTCAATCCTTGTGGATTGTGACATTTGGCACTCGATACAATCCGAGTATCTTATTCTCGATACTCTGATAACTTATTAAAATAATAGACTGCTGAATTCCTAGATGTGCCGTGCTAGAAGGTAAACTATCACACCAGGCCTAACATTCACTTTACCATTGTGTCTAAAGGCGACGTTTGTATCTTACCATTAGGAAAGCCGACCGCTTGATCATTATTTTATAACATTATAATTAAACGCTGTAAACCTGCAAAAACCAAATCTAATAACTTTATTGCGTACGACGTCGCGACTTTATAATTATTTTTTCGAAAGATTGCAAATAGTTTAAAAATGGTCCCATATCAATTTTACCAACATTTTACTAGAAGTTTTAAGTTATATTTTAATAATGCATAAACCGCGACATCTGACTAGGTGATAGAGTTTCGCAGCAATTCCCCCGGATTGGTACCACCGCCTTGCCTATTCCTGCCGCCATAACGTCATGACGTGTTCCGGTTTGGAGGGTAAGGTAGCCGGTAAACTTACTTTTGCTCGAGGCCTAACACCCCGGCCTCAGATTGGCGACGCACCATTACCGCCTTTGGTGTCTCTAGGTGGCGTGAATTTCTTACCATCAGGAAATCCGTCTGCTTGTTTGCCTTCCAATATCATAAAAAAATTCGTCTAATGTTGACCACCTATCTTTCCAAATAAGAAGCATCAAGGTGAAGTTGTAAAATCCGCGAGGTTGACAACACATTAGTCGGGTTACTAGCATTAGTCCCCAATTGCGATTTCACCCGAAATATATCACATGTAGTTGCGATTTCACACTTTTTTTTCACATTGCGAATGTACAGACACATTCAAAACTCTTATGGAAGAATATACATATATACTAATATTATAAAGAGGAAAGATTTGATTTTTTGTTTGAAATGAAAAGGCTCCGAAACTACTGGATCGATTTAAAAAATTCTTTCATCTTTAGAATGCTACATTATCCCCGAGTGACATAGGCTTTGTTTCATCAAAACCGGTGCAGTAAGAGCCAAGTTAAGCAGGCGAAGCTGCGTGAAACTGATAGTTAATTATAATCAAACATTTAATTTTTCAGCAGTTTTGCTGCTTGTACTAACTATAATGTAGGTGCAATTTGTAACTTACTGATTTTATGACTTAAGAACAAACTGTGATTTCAATTTTGTGTATTAAAACTGTTTATTATTAAGAACTGATTTAAACGCTTGTGTCATTACATGTACCTGTTTTTTCATTCGGGTGAAATCGCAACTACATGTTATGTATAATTTTCGGGTGAAACCGCAACTGAGGGCTAATGCTACCCCATTAGACATTCCTTAAAAAAAGTTGGCGAGTAATCGCGCAACATCCAAAAAGACAAAGTCGAATTAAGCTCCTTGTTTTTTGGAATCAGTTAATACTATAGAGTTTAACCAAGCACCAAGGATGGAAACAATATAACTTATCTTCAGATTTATATAACTATTGTTTGGATCGTTCCTAACAATACTCCAAAAAAAAACTTTGAACAACACCGTGGGAACATCTTAAACAATATAATTTAGTGAAAAATTCACAATACTGAGTATTCATTGAATATTTTAATTTAAAAAATAGAAACGTGATAAATTATGGAATGTCCGGTATAAAGGCAGTGGATATTTACGGCGCGACCACCGGCTACTTAGCCCCTACCTGCCTATCCCTTGGACAAACACAATGCACGAGCGGTGGGAGGCGGCCAAGCGAGGCTTTCAAAGTAGAAGCACGCGCTCGGTAATCACAAAGCAACTGTTATTCCCCATTCAATTGAACAATAAATCGAAAGAACACAACTGCTATGCTTTTAGACGATTCAACATGAATTTATTTTAAGCTAAATAATTGAAAGCCGGAAATTTTACTAGAATAGTGTGAAATAAGTAAGTAAAAACCGCGAAGTTAGCAATAAAAAAATATGCATTAAGTTGTTTTTATGTATACTTTTAGGCATAAAATTTTTTAGGTTGAATGCCAAACATTTTAATAACTGAATGGCCCGTGAGACGATGTCCTATCTTAAATATGAATATTGATATTTTTAATATGTTCCTTCTCCTCCTCCATTTAATATTATCCTTGATAATAACTGACATAACAAATAAATGCAAAATCGGCCCACGCATGACTTATAAGTGTAGAAATACAAATAGAAATTCATTTATTTCACAGATCATACATGAAGCACTTGTGACAATTACTTATTTTTTACTTAAATCTACAACCGGATAGGAACGCGCCCACACACTGAGAAGATTCGGCGAAAGGAACTCGGCGAGCTTTTTTTTTCTTACGTAGATATATATCTTCACGCCAAGTCCCTTACGAGGTAGGCAGAGAGGTATCCTGTGCCAAACCTCACGATCCTGACAGACCTTCCTTCCTCTACATTCATTGCCCTTTTTATAAAACACGCCAGTTTCGGGGACTCTTGATACGTCCTTCGGATAACAACCAAGCGATCTGATCGTGGAATGTCAACCTTAGTCTCCCTAGGCACATACATCCATCCACATTCTCATTGTATATCTGCTTTGTCAATCTTTCATCTGTCATTCTTTCTACACGCGCGAACTAGCGGAGCGTGCCCTTTCTCATTTTAACACCAATACTTTCTTTTAATCCCACTCTTTCTCGGAAGAAATAGCTTACCAGCGCTCCATTCACACTATTCTCTGCACACACTGTGTACCTTCCATCCATGCTAAAAGCACGTCTAAGATATACAATTCCATTCACTTATTCTAGCACTATATTATTAACTAAAACTATATTTTCCTTGTTCTATACAAATACTCTATAGTAGTACACTATACATTAATATTTATGAGAGATTTGTATGAGGACCAATTAATCCCAAGCACTCTTATCCGCTTCATATTCAGCAATAGTATAGTAACCTTTTAAAAATAATTTCAACTTGATACATTTTTAATAATGGTCTTATTAGTGTATAATGCAAGATATTTATGAATATTATTATGAAACGTAGGGTTGTTTACAATGTTGGACGCAAAGTGACTGTAAGTTTAGTTAATGGTTGAAAGTCGGAAATTTTAAACTGCAAAATTACCTACAATAATAATTTATTATCAACCATAGCAACTATGCTGGTGTGGACTCTATAATAACACCAGTAATACTCATAACGTGATATTATCAGAATAGATTATGCTGATTAGTGACACAGATCAGTAAGAAATTAAAAAAGCATCAAACTTAGGGTTGCCATATCAAAATACATATCATAATTTCTGGGTAAAGTTTCAAATTAAAAAAAAATATTACAGACGACAAATATCATTTATTGCTAATTACATACATATATACATACATATCTTCACGCCAAGTCCATTACGGGGTTGGTATAGAGTATCGAGTGCCAAACCTCACGATCCTTGCAATAATGTCTGGCTTCCTTTACATTCATAACCCTTTTCATACAAACACGCCAGTTTGGGAGACTCTTGACACCTCCTTGTTTAAAAACGTGTGTTAAAAAGTTGTTACAAAGATATTAAATCTTTAACTGTGGACGTCATATTTTTATCACACTACTATGGACGCGCGGTCTCACAGACCGCTATCTCTCAAGGACTAATTTATGTAAAAAACTTACTTTAATTATACAGTTATATACTTTATTATTTTCTGGGGATACCAAACTAAAATTATAGATATGTTTGATATCAATCTTATATTATGTTATACAGCAAGTAAACTTTATAAGGCAATTTTCAGTCAAAATTTACCTGAGATCACTTTCAGGAACAAACTCTTAAATTAAATAAAGGTTTAGCGAAAATCAATATAATAATCTTCAAGTTTAAGCGTGCTAACATTGCAAATATTTGACTAAATTTAAAGAAATTGAATGTTTATATATATTTTAACATTTAAATTACAGCATTCATTTATGCCACTTCTAACAGACTTCGAAAAAAAATAATACCTTAAGTATTACACATGATATAACCTATTTGTACCATAGTTAAAAACATCTTGATCACTTATGTTTAAAAAAAATCGTTTTTTATTCGTCCAGGAGTTATAACACAGACAGATACAAACATGTGGAGGGTCATACGTACACACAAAACATACATTTTTAAGATATTGGAAGGCAAACAAGCAGACGGATTTCCTGATGGTAAAAAAATCCCGCCGCCTGAAGAGACCAAAGGTGAAAATGGTCGAGATGTTAGGCCTCGAGCAAAAGTAAGTTTACCGGCTAACTTACCCTCCAAACCAGAACACGTCAATGTCAAACGCTAATATTATGGCGGCAGGAATAGGCGGTGGTAGCAATCCTGGTGAATCGCTGCGAAACTTTGTCACCTAATCAGATGTCACGGCGTTAGTAACGGTAAGTCTATGCTCGCCTTTTACGAGCTGACTGGCAGGAAGGCAGAGGGGAAAAAAATACATCGATCTTATTATTTATATAATGTATCAATTAAAGTTTATAAACTGACTAGCAGTTTCACACGGGTGGACAAACTTAGATGTTAGTAAAAAACCTTCATCTTGAATTACTCTACCTATTAAAAACACATCAAAATCTGTTGTGGTTTTAAAGAACTAAACAAACATAGAGACAGACAACGGAAAGCGGCTTTGTTTTACACTATGTAGTAAAGTTTATTTAAAATGATTTAAATCGAATGAACAAAGGTTATTCGAATGTTACAATAAGAGATCCTTATCAACTTCAAGTTGGCATGTTTCGCACTCGTTAGCAAATTGTAACGGACAGCTATAAATCAGATCTCGTTAAAGTCCAGTTTATAGCGGCAGGAAATCGTCCAGTAATGGCGGTTTACGCAAATACTAGATCTACGTCTTTCTTTTGATCGTAGCTTTGATCCAGCGGTCTAGAGGTCTGGTGTTGCCGGTGATTGTATAAAGCCCCAGCTTCAATACCAGGTTATGCAAAATATGGTTCATTCATCTGTATATCCAACGGATGTAAGAGTTTTAGTTGATGATATAGTGTTGAAGCAAGTTAATAAAACTGTATATCTTGGTTGTGCTTTTAGCACGGATGGAAGGTACACCGCAGATGTAGAGAGTGTGGGCAAGGAATAGTGTGAATGGAGTGCTGGGTAAGCTATTTCAAAGCAAGGTTTTGAGTCAAAAAGCTAGACTCGCTTTGCATAAGTCTGTGCTTATCCCAAGGTTGTTGGATGTTAGACAAAGCATGAGAGTAGAATAAATACGGTCTAAATGAAAGCGCTACAGAAAATTTGTGGTGTCACGCTCGTTGTCCGCATTTGTAACAGTGACATCCGAGAAAGAGTAGCATTGAAAGAAAATGTTGGTGTTAAATGAGAAAGATCATGCTGCGCTGGTCCAAGTATGTAAAAATAATATAAGAGGAAGATAGACTTAACAGATATACAATGCGAAAGTGGATGGATGTAGGTACCCAGGGAGACCTAGGTTGACATTACACGATTAAATCGCTTAAGTTTTATGCGAAGAAGGTGTCAATAGTCTCCGAAATCGGCGTGTTTGTATGAAGAGGGTATTGAATGTGGAGGAAGTCAGACAGGTCTGCCGGGATTATGAGGTTTGGCACTCGAAACTTTCTGCCTACCAGTAAGGGACTTAGCATAAAGATATGTAAATGTAGAATACATGTAATAAACACTCAGACTCTAAATTACAGGCACCTAAATGTTCAGCACACAAATGTGTGCCCCTGTCAAGATCGAACCCAAGCCTCCTGATTGGTCGGCGAAGTTAGGTGAGTACGCTAGTCCCTCGACTAACAATGCGGTCCACCAGTATTGTGTTAAAGATTACCTAAAATGACATATCCGATTCCAACTTCCAATTTGCATTATATCGAAATTAAAAACTACACATGCTAATTGTACCTCTTACTACTTCTATTGGGCTACGAGCGTGAATATAATTTGTCATCTCTACATACGAGGAAGTGCGAGTTTTAAACAGTTTATTGAAGCGTAAAAGTTGAAGTCAGGGTAGCCTGAGGGCCCACATTGCTCTCATGTTCCTAATTATAGTCGTCTGACGTCATATTGTGCAGGCGCCGGCGTATACGATAAAGGCGCCATTTGTTGAGCAGATGATACCAGTAATGTTCTTTATCAATAAAATATATCATAAATAGTACCTATGAATAATAGCGCCCAGAACTTTGGTAAATAATATTATGGTTATTAGAAAATATTGAAAAGACGAACAGTAAGAACCGTCTGTTGTTTTTGTCGCCTCTGTTGTCTAGCGGTCCGATTGGTGGACTTTATGAGGTCACAGGTTCGATCATAGGGTCGGATAACAAATATAAAATATGCAATTTTCTTATAAAGACAACGTTGCCCGGTATTAGATGTGTGCCTAGTTGCTTACCACCTATCACATCAATGTTGTCGACAAGTCGTTGTCTTTCTTTATTTGAGAATTTGGTTTCTGTGAAATTCTTACAATCTATCATAATTTTAGTTCAAACCACAACTGATTCAAAAGTTTTACAAAAGAGTCTGCAAACTGCAAAATAATATTTTCTTTCAGAAAGTCTGCATCTTTAAAAAATATTCTATAATAAAAAAAAACTACAGTTCTAGGTACTATTTAAATTATGCGCTTCGGCTTTACACTTTTTACACTTTATACTTTTATTTTTAAATTGGCTGCCTAACTAAATTTAAGTGAAATAATTAATTATGTGTAATAACAACTTTATATAGACACTATCTTTAAAAGACATTTGGATTTTCGAAGCTTGACGAATATAGCCGAAGCGCATAATACAAATAGTACTACTGTACATGATATTTTTTATATTCATGTTTTAGAGAGACCATTGTTACACAAAAAAATGAAGTCCATCCCTTCATAGGATAAAGCAGATTCACTTAACGTTGTCTGTCCCTAAATATGCTTAGGTACGAGTATATCTTCTAAGCTACGCAACGGGTTTTAAACGTTTTTTAAATATGTAGATAGAGTGCTTCAAGAGGTGAGTAAAACATGTAGAATAAATAAATGTTTTAACCGTGCAAAGCTGGAACGAGTTGCTTTTAGCAAAAAAATAAACCCCTACTTATATTATTTCAATCGTTGCTTTCCAGCTGCATTCTTTTGCAGGATATAGCGTGGCACAATAGCTTACAAACTACGTGAGGAAAGCAGTGTTAAAGTCAAAGATCTCTCTTGCTTTGGATACGTCAAAATTGTAGACCTAATTTTCTCGAAATATTGCTTCGTACGTTTCCATACCTTTGTCATACAAGAGATCAATTGCGATAGGCTATCTAAACTTTCCTGGATTCATAATAACATTAAACTTATAAACAACTAGCTGCCTGTTCCGACTTTGCTCGGATGGTAATTTTATTGATCACAAATTGAGATGTAAGCTATTCTATCTTTCAAGTTGGATCAAACTGCACACGGTATGCAAATTTGACTGAAATCGGTTAAGTAGTTTATAAGTTCATCGCGGACAAACAACGTGACACGTAATTTATATAATATGTATAAGATAAGATAGCTTACAGATTTGAATAACAGAAAATCAAAATTGTGTATGCAAACTTTACCAAATTAAAAAACATTTTCGTCTTTAATTCATTTCACTTGAACACTATGATATATGATATGTATAATATTTTTAAATATGGTTTGTTTAATACTTAAAGATATTCCCAAAATCACGCCAATGTCACCTATTTTTAAACCAACAAAGGAGGTTATTAATTCCTAGACTTTTAATGCCTATATTATGCTACTATTCGGTCAATAATGAAATTATTTTGATCGTTTCTATTTCAAAAAGTAGGTTACTATTTCGATGTAGTCATATATAAATTTTATCAAGATCTGTCTTGCAGTTTTTGAGATATATAACTCAAGAATCACTTGTCAGATCATGATAGTATAGGACCACCTCGAAGTCATGACCTGCTTTTGAAAAAAGTCGTGGTAATGGAGTCGATTTTTGCAATTTTAATGAGCTGAACTTATTGTTTAGATTTTATTGATTAAAGACCTTCTAGAAGCTACCTTAAGCTAACTATATTTTAGAAAGTTTTTTTTTTATAATGATAAAAACATATTTGGCTAAGAAACTTATTCACAATCTATTTCCACGTGTTGTTCCGGGCTTCTTTGCAGAATAGACCATCTGTCTTCTGCCAGGAAGCTCGTAAAAGGCGAGCATAGGCTTACCGTCACTAACACCGTGACATCTAAATAGGTGGTAGAGTTTCGCAGCGCCTCAACCGGATTGGTACCACCGCCTTACCTTTTCCTGCCGCCATAACGTCATTACGTGTTCTGGTTCGGAGGGTAAGATAGCCGGTAAACTTACTTTTGCTCGAAGCCTAACATCCTGGCCTCAGGTTGGCAAAGCACCATTATTACCTTTGTTGTCTCTAGCCGGCGTGAATTGCTTACCATCAGGAAATCCGTCTGCTTGTTTGCCTTCCATTATCATAAAAAACAATCTAGCCTCACTAATATCATAAATGCGAATGTTTGTTTATAGTCACACTTTCATGCGAAAGCCACATAACCAATCATCATGAAACTTTGTACAAATATACTTAATTGGAGGTATTAAAAGTAACACAGTAGTAGATTGTGGTGTAGCAACTGGCCCGGGTAGGTAGATCCCGGGTAGCCCGGGTAAATCGCTATTCACCACTACCTATTCCTGTCGCCATAATGACTGTCATGTTCCGATCCGGAGGGTAGGGTAGCCGGTAGACTTGAACAATATTCCTGACATCTCGGCCGCAGGACAGCTACGCACCTATAACATCTATGTTATCTATAGGCCACTGATATCTTTTACCATATCTTTTACCATCAGGAGACCCGTGTGCTTCACTGACCTATCACATAAAAAAATTCAAGCGAGCCGCGGGTAAAGTTAGTGTATAAATCTTCTTTTGTTCGCATGTTATTTTCCTCCTCCATTTCATATGCTATTAACTAAGTGAAATATTTATTTGAGTGTTGAAAGTAACTTTTAGCTAACAATAACGATAATCAGCTTTGTGCCGACAGACATGTGTTTTTTTACGTCCCACTGACGCCTGATGCGCGACAAGCACACGTGATATGCGCCTGCGCATAGCTCTCGTGCCATCCGTCGGCACAAAAAATCTTTACACAGAAGCCCATTGATATACAAAATCACATCGCCCCATTAGCTGTTTGAATCAAATTTCACTAACCAGCTGGTCGATATCGAATTCAGGTTAAGGCAAAAAACTCAAATTGTAATTCAAATTATCTTATACAAAAGAAAGTTCATTAGTTTAAAGATAACGGAACCTACAAAATAAGTTTTTTAAGGAACCCAATGTCAAATGATTATTAATTAGTAATTTTAACTTGTTATTTTTATTAATATCTCATAATTTAATGAGGAAACACTAATGTACTAATTTGTTTACAGTTTACACAAAAACAACAATTACGGCCAATATTAGTAACCTATCTAAGATTAGAGATTGTGACATTTTAGATCAGTTGCCATTATTATTAACAGCTGTTATTATTCAAGAATAAAGAAAAATACTTATTAACGAAACTCTAGAAGGCCTTTCTTTATCTTTAGATAGAATAAAAAAGTATCTTCACGCCCATATCCCCGAAGAGATAGACAGAGCCGCAACCAGGGCACCCACGACTAGCTGAAGATACTAAGTCCCACAATGTGATATGTGGCAAGCCTATAGCCAACCGGGCACATGTCCTATCCCAAGCAACATTTTTTTATTAACAAATTGGAAAAACCCAATTTTCGTTTTGTTGCCCGACCCGGGATTCGAATCCAGGACCTCATGCAGTCAAGTCCAACAACTGAACCGCTGGACCACAGAGGCGATAGATAGGCTGTAGATAGGTTATTAATATTGGCCGTTAGTCTTAATAATGAAGCTCTATGTTTTATTATTATCAAATGTGTCAGTTGGTTTTTTTCTAAAATTTTAAACATTTTATTAAATTGTAAAAATAATTATAAAACATAATTGAACATTGCGAAAATAATTATGTCAGTTTATCTAAAGATACAGATAAATTGACCTGACTATTTTGAACTTTTAACGGAAGTGGTTTGATGAAATAATAGTCTTAAAACGACCTTAGGGTCATGATAACGACTATTTCCTTTACACCGATACTATAAAATGCTCACCGTGGCTACAAAGGGTTTTATTCTGTCGCTAGTCGTCGATAAATAAAGACCTTGTTATATTTAAGTGTAAAACCTATTCTGGCAAAACCAAAAATCTCTTATTTATATCTGAGCAAAAACTTTGTGAACTGTAGTCCAAACCAGGACATGAAATACCGGTATTTTTAACAACTGGAAGAAACGGCCTTGGAACAATACAGATACAAAAGGTACCTAATAAACCTAATACCTCTACTGTTGTGTACGGTACTTATACTGGTACCGGTACTATTGTTTTAGGGTTTATACAGGTACTAAGTAATTGAATATTATTGGTATCAGAAAGTATAATACGTAATATTTTTTTTTCAATCGTAAATAATATCTGTTCCTACTTGACAAATTTAAATTACACTGATACGATTACCGGGTACCGATTAACGGGTACCTGTATTAGGTGCAGGTGTTTATCAGTAATAGTACAGGTATTTACTAGGTATTGCTAACGGGATCATCTACCCACTTTGGAAGCGGCACACACTACAGTATTTCTATATACTATTCAGGTATCGAAACCGCAAGAACCGCTAAGTACCGGCATAATACAATCTTAGAATTTCAAATATTGTCTTACCATTAGATTACGTACAGGTAGAACCCGCCTTAAAAATGGTGATCATTCCGTGTGCGGTAGCCTTTATTACAAGATGTCTTCCCATGCCCATTATGGAGGACAGTGAGCGTCGCGTGCCATTAGATAATATTATTCTAACACAGCGAATATCAGTTTGTTGGCTAGTAAAATGTTTTAATGGGATTGGAAGTCAACGTAAAGTCGGATTTTCTGATAAAACTACGTATCTAACTAAATAAATTAATAAATATCCTTTGAACAAACCAACACATGGATATAATCCCAAAGTAAGTAAATTTATATGATATTCAAAAAACAAGCAGACTGATTTCCTGATGGTAAGAAATTCACGCCGCCTAGTGACATCAAATATGGTAATGGTGCGTTGCCAACCTGAGATCGATATGTTAGGCTTAGAGCAAAAGTAAGTTTACTGGCTACCTTATCCTTCAAACCAAAACACGTCAACGGTGAGCACTGAGCACTAACGTTATGGCGACAGGAATAGGTTAGGAGATGGTACCAATTCGAGCGAGTCACTACGAAATTCTACCACCTAGTATGCTTATGTTATGGATGTTAGATAACGACACTAAACAAAAGCACATAAATAAATACTGGAATAAACTTAATAAACACCTAGACCTAGAGCAGACATCTATCAACCATTAATAATCTATCTGTACATAGAAATAGGCCTAGTAGAGTTTTGTTGCTAAGATATTTTTGTTAATTATTAAAAAATGACAGAGGTTACGGAATCACTGTCTTTTAACTGAGATCATTCATGATATTGGCCGTAAATGCTCATCGAATAAATGTCTGGCGTCTGCCCCTCTCGGGAACTGAACTCGAGCCTCACGGTTGGTGGTGTAGGCGTCCAACGAAGGAAGTCAAAGTAAAAGCACAAAACATAGCTGACTATATTTGGTGTTAAAGTTCTTATTGTCTCCCGCGTAAGAAAATAAGAAAAACACTTATATGATAACCACAATTATAGATATAAGGCTGGTCATCGTAAAACTCTACCACCTTGTTGGTCACGGTGCTAGTAGCAAATATAAATGTTCTTGCCTCTTACAGGTGTCTCGCAAGTAGGCAGGAGGTATATTTTCTTCAAAGGAGATTGTATTTAAATATTGTCTATATATTAGGTTATTCTGTGCAGCATTTATTTTATTTGCCAACGTCTCTATTTAAACAGATAGTTTTCAGCTAGTCGTAGGGGAGCATAGAAGACACGAGTCATTACTGATTCAATGTTTGGCACTATCTTGTTCCGTTCTAGAAGGTAGCCTTGCAAGTTTAATCTAATACCGCAGCCGTAAGACAGCGATGCATCTTTAGTACAGTACTAAGTACTATTCAAACTGTGCGCTTTGGCTTTACAATATATACTCTTTTTACACCTTATTTTTTATTTTTAAATTGGCTGGCATAATCTAAAT
This sequence comes from Calephelis virginiensis, assembly GCA_002245475.1. NCBI lineage: Eukaryota > Metazoa > Arthropoda > Insecta > Lepidoptera > Riodinidae > Calephelis > Calephelis virginiensis. The sequence goes on from NJDC01000163.1 coordinate 355,656, forward strand.
TTAAGCAAAATGATTAATGATGTGCAATGACAACTCTATATAGATATCTTTAAAATACATTCGGCTACGCAAAGCTTGACGAATATAGCCGAAGCACATAATTTAAATAGTACTACTGTAACTATAGAGACTATATCTCACAAAATTCCTTACCAGAGGAGCCAGGTGCTTAATGTTCTCTGTCTTTTTTAAGACCTACTGCTAAATTTAAGCAACTAACACCTAGTAGTCAGTAACGCACATTTACCACGTTTGATGTTTCAAATCGACATTCTAATCTTACCACCAGCAAATCTGACTTCATGTTAGTCTTTCAATCACATCCAATTTTCTTTTTGTTGTTATAAAATTTTCAATTATACCGTAACATGTATTGTATTAAATGAGTTATATCTAAATATTATTGAAATAAATATAATAGAAAAGCTATAGACCACAAATCCATTAGCCACAAACAACGTACACGGAACTTTTGATTAAGAATGAATGACGGGGAGTAAGAAACAAAGAGTCCTATGTGGGAAAGGCGATAAATCAACGGAAGCGGTTCTCTTTTGATATTAACTTCTATTGTTGCGTAATAACGACTACTTGTTTATAAATTGTGATATAAAATATCACGAGTTCTTTCTTATCGGACCCTGATTCAAACAACTTTAACCTATGAAGTTTTCATTGCTCAATACTTCCTATTGCATGATAGTTTTATCTGAATATAGTCGGAACAGTACCTTTGCTGATAAGCCATGGCATTATTTTGGTGTGCTAGTTTATTCTTATCTTCTTACAAGAGTAAGCTACTTTCGTAAGCTCTAGTGTATTTACGATGTAACCCACCTTTTGTATTTAGGTGTAATAAAACCCGACCCAATTTAACAATTCAGTGGTTGGACTATAAATAAAATATAAATTCAAACGAACCACTTCAATATGGATAGTTTAGATCTTCAATTATGCCGCTTCTAACATTATCGGCGTCTGTGGATTTTATTACTCGATTTGGGCTTTTATTAAAATAAATTTAATCAACTTCATTAAGTTTTTATTTTATTTGACATTTAAGTTAATGTCATCCGCGAGACCCGGATTAGATTTCCGAAAAAAGCAGGGATTTGTGATGAAGATATTTGTATTTCTAGTTCTGGATATTCATTAAATTTATTACGGTGTCTTTTATGATTTCATTATAATGACCCTAAATCCACCTAAAGGAAAACCTAGGTACTGTCTAAGAAGTAAACTGGAAAGTCATTCATTCTTGCATTAAATATTTCCAAATCATACCGTTTTGACCAACTTCGGCAGTGAACAACATAATTATCTTTTAGTTATAAAGCGCTGTTGATGCTGTGAAAAGTGAAAACGGTTGGTTAAAGTGTAACATGAAGTGATAAATTTAGTGTTTTGTAGAAAAGTAAAAAAGTTTACGTTAAAAAGAATGTATACAATGGAATTCCACCAAGTGCCGACGATGAAAAGTATAGATTCTAAATAAGAAAAACCGTCACATCATACAGGCCAAGCGTAACCAAGTTCGCTTGAAGATCTAGTCAATTTAATAAAAGGACTTTAAAACAATTTCTTCCAAGTAAAATTACTAATACGCAATCAATTAACCGCTTTAGCAAGGCTTGTCCGGAATTTAATCTCTACAGATTTAATTAAAATGATTAATTAATCAAACTAAATCAATATATTATTCTAGACAGCAGCGAATATTTCCTGGTATAGAGAGAGATCTTTAATAAAAGCTTATTAAGCTTAGGCTTACATACATTTTCATGCCAAATCCTTTGCGAGGTAGAAATAGAGTATCAAATGTCAATTGTCACTGTCACGATACTTTATAACCTGCTTAGCTTCCTCCACATTCATCACTCTTTTTATAGAAACACATCGTGTTGATCCTGGCTCCTTTGCAGAATAGACCATTTGCCTTCCTGTCAGTCAGCTCGTAAAAGGCGAGCATATGCTTACCGTCACTAGCACCGTGACTCGCCGGGATTGGTACCACTGCCTTACCTATTCCTTACGCCAGAACGTCACTGCTAACCGTTGATGTGTTTCGGTTCGGAGACGAAGGTAGCCAGTAAACTTAATTTTGCTCGAAGCCTAACATCCCAGTCTGAGTTGGGAACGCATCATTACTACCTTTGGTGTTTCTAGGCGGCGTGTATTTCTTACTATCAGGAAATCCGTCTGCTTGCTTGCCTTCCAATAACGTAAAAAAACCGGTTTGATGACTCGGATTAAATTAATTTCTATGTATTAGTATTATATAAACACAAGCATTCACAAAAACCATTCATGAAATGAATACTCCTCCGTAACATAACTAGGCGCAATAAAACTGCAACAACCAACTCAACTATTTTATTGGCTACCACGTCACGAATTAATAATTCTTTAAAGATAGCCAATTGCTATCTTTTGATAAAATGACATCCCATTATTAGTAATTAATCACGATAAAATTAATATGGGAACACCTCGGAATCATATTCTACATTTCTAAAAAAGAACCATCAAAATCGGTTGGCTACTAACGGGGTGATCGCGTAACAAACATACAATAAAAATAAAATATACAGCCGACTTGAGAACCTCCTCCATTTTTGAGTTAGTCAAAAATATTTTCAATAAAATTTGAAGAAGATATTAACACTTTTAAAATATGTAACATGATATATATAAGCATTATTCTGTATACCGAGATATATCGACTTTGTAACCAGAGTGTCTGTTACAAACCATCGCCATTGCCATCACCGGCATCTAAAATGTGCATTAAAAACGTGACAAACATCACTATCACGGTATTATATAATCGCAGCAAAATAAAAACCATTTCACGCATCAAAATTCAAACATCGCGCCGTGTGAACACCCCGTTGCACCGTCTGCTACATAACAATAGGTTGTATATTTCTTAGTAATATTTCTTACAAATTAATATATGGAAATGCGTGATCACGGTGTGTAATCTTTAAGGCTTACTTTGCTTGAGGCCGTTGGCGATTATTCTCTTTGCTTAAAATGTTGTAGTCTAAGGTTGTAGTTATGTATATATTAAGCAATAGTAATTAAATAAAATGTGACAATACGAAAAACGTGGCAGCATGGCCTAAAGGTCTTAGCTTAAAGGTCTTAAAGGGACAATTGAACTTAAAAAAATGGGAGTTTTGACGCCATCGTGAAAGAAGCTAGTTGTAGTTTTTTCATAATTATTTAACTTCGTGTAAATTATTAGTAAAATTAGTAAATTTAGGTAGCATTAGTTTAATTTTGTTCAGCAAAAAGCACAAGTGATATATTTATAAAGAAGTTAGTGTATCGTGTATTTCCTCGTTGCCGCCAAATCTCACAAATTGAGCTTGAGCAAGGAGGCAACCACTTTACTCAGGACCCTGACATGACATTCTATAACGTCTAATGATTAGAACAAATGAAATTTAGAAATTGAACGGAACGGAAGAAGTGCCAGCATGACCTAAAAGTCTTAGTCGGTCCCAGAAAAGGACAAATGAACAAAAAAAATGTGTCATATGAAATAAGATGAAACGTGACAGCAAGACAAATTTGAGGTGTGAAACCGTCAATGTATTAGAGGTATAATCTGTGGTCTAGGTTTCTCAAAGACCACCAAAAACCACAGTCAAGGACTTTCCTAGGGGTGGATCTAGGAATTTATTCTAGTGCATAAAGTTAAACTTGAAGCATACGGACAAAAAACCGCTTGTTTGATTCATCTACTATGGTTTGATTGGTCTGGTACACAAAAACTAGTGAGAGACCGAAAATATTATTGTATTTTGCGATTTCGGTTTCGGTCAGTTGCGGCTGTAATATGCAACTAAATAAATTCGTAAATTAAAGTGCGTCGGTCTACAAATTTCGCCTTAACTAATACTCTTCTAGGAACTTATTTAATTTAATTAATATATTATATTGCATGGGTTTTTAATGAATAAGAATTTAAATAAATATTTTACCTCTGTTACTTTAGTGTCATGTTATTACTTCTAATATTACTAGTTATTTATGTAACTGCCTGTAAGTAGGTATGACTACAAAATTACGGGTAAGGTACTCGTACAATAGATTTAAATAATTATCAATCAAAATTTGTAAAAGGTTAAGGCAAGTTTCGGTTTCGGCTGAAAACTAAAGCAAGCCCGAAAGTTCGGTTTTGGTGTCAGTTTCGGTTGAAAAAACAGTTTTAGTCGGACTCTAACAAAAGCACCGTCGGGGTGAGGCGTGTGCTCCATGTATGTGGATGAAGCTATAGATATAAATTTGGTTTATCCTATGGACTACTACTGAAAAACTAACCACAAAACCCTTTTAATAAATAAAACGGGGCCAGCAGTTTTGACAAGAATACAGACCATAAATACCCACTTTCGCACTTTATATTATTAGAAGGGATGTAATTTCCTTCAATGTCACGGAGTTTATTAGTTTTAGTATCCATAAATTACTTCACTGCTTTCTATTAGTATTTATATTCATAACTATTTATTCGATGAAATCGGTACTTTCTAAACCTATTTAAAGCTATAATGCCTACTCATTTATGATCAACAAAAAGCTGAATGATCTGTCATAAGTTCAAATTATACTTTCTATACCTGTTACTAATACTAGCTGTTACTGTATTGAAAATATCAAAAGTATTTTGGTTTCAAAAATTTTCCCCATTTTGGTCCGGGTCTTGTGTCTGTCTGTCTATGTATAATAGACCCTCTGCCGTACTGCCAGCTTGTAAGAGACGAACAAAAACGAAACTGGTCGTTACCAATAAAACCACCGGTAATAGAGTGCTGTGCAGCAACTTGGTAGGGATCCACCACATCACCTATTCCTGCCGCCATAATGACAATGTCATGTTCTTGTCAGGATTGTAGGGTGCCAGTACATTTGCACAATTGGCCTGACATCTTGGCCACAGGGCAGCGATGCACCTATAACATCTATGGTGTCTCTAGGTTGCGGGTATTTCTTACCATCAGGGGGGCCATGTGCTTGTTCGCTGTATTTAGCCATAAAAAGACTATTTTCTTCTTCATGCAAATGGCTGAATATTTTTCTTTAGAAAACCGTATTATGTGTCAGGCATCATCATCCTAGCATCACTGCTGGTTATTACTCACACTTAGGCTTAAAAACCAAAAGCAAGCATTCTTACTTGTAGTTCTCCGTTTCACTTAATTTCTGGCAATAAGTTCATTGCCATATCCTGTTCCTTAAAATTTAGTCAACGTTTCTTTTGCCAGTTTCACAGTAATCTTCCGTATTTTGATCACAATTTCGGCAAAATTTAACGTATATTATTGACGAGGTTCCTGCAGATAAGGTATCTACTACGTCTCGTTCGTTAAGTCTGCCATGTATGTGAGTCTTTTTTGGCTATCCTGTAGCTGGGATTTTAGGCTTACTTTGCATATCTACTAGCTACCATAACCCAGGCCAACGGATTAGGACAGGACAATGGATCCTTTCACTAGGAAGGGCGGATGGTCTACGAGTATTCTACACAGGACCAACACGGGGATGTTGTTAGTTTATCATTGTAGTATCATATTAGTGCTTATCAAAGTTTTTTAGTTTTTTCTTGTGATAAAATGCGAACTTCTTACTACAAAATTCTTATTTACAGGATTCGACAATGTAGCAGAGTGGCGCAGTGGAAGCGTGCTGGGCCCATAACCCAGAGGTCCGTGGATCGAAACCACGCTCTGCTAACTGTCTTTTTTAATTTTGTTTTAATTCCAGATCTTGCATTAAGCATAATGATAATAATATATGAATTTTACGCTACAATCATTTACATTACAAATCAAAATAAGTTTTTTTTAGATTGTATTTTCTGTTTTTTCTATGGCCCTAATTAGAAATTAGATGTGGCAAGTGCAGCCAGTAGAATTACTTTTTAATGTTGGTCGTTATGTTACATTGCTAATTTCGCCAATTTCTAAAACATGAAGATATTCTAGAATTAATATCACACTATGTTTTTGTATGTTTGTTTCCCGATTACTTAATCAATTTGTAAATTGGTTTTGATTATCCTTTTGTGTTTGATAGCTCAGACTTTAGAGGCTTATCACAATTAATTTAGTTAGCATGTTTTGAAAAAAAACTTACAATGTGTTACATCCTCAAAGATGACCATATCGATGACCAGAAAAAACTTAGCTAAAGAAAATTACATGTACTAAAAAAATGTTAGCAACGTTTACACAGAAGTTAAATGAGTTTTAACAGTAAAACGTTTAAATTGTAGTTGATAAGTGCTGTTATAAGTGCTATTCAAAAAATCTACATACGTAAACGATTTTAATGAGTACGCCACCTCGACATCTAAAGTGACAAAGTGGCGAAGGCTGAACATAAAATTATCTAACTATATGTACTTTTCTAGACATGTGAACATCTTTTCATAGCTCATATAATTAGTTATATCACACTTAGCTGTCCTTTTCAAATCGTACAAAAAAAACTATCAAACTTTGCCATAGTGGACAAACATTTGAGAAAATATATGCTTTGGTACCAATTACAATATTTTTTATTATTAGAAGGTTTGAGTACCTAAGGCCATAACAAGCAAAGGCTAAGTTTTGTGCGTATCTTTTATTTATGTGATTTGTAACCTCATCCAATCTGACTATGATATATAGACTGATGTATAATCTTAAAAAAATGTAATGATGACATTCGATGTAATTTGTAAAAAACTGTTTTGACAATCTATTTGCCGCAGTAAAAAAATACTTTTTCTATGAAAGCAGTTTTTTACTTGGGTCATTTAAGTAATTTAAACTTTAAAGTAAATTTGTCTAGTAGCATTCCTATTTGTAGAGTAATTTTCTACTTTTTCTACTATTTTTTACTATTTCTTAGGTAAGCTGCTTGCTTGTTCAATCTCTAACGAAAAAAAAATTACGTATTTATATAAATTGTTAAACATATCTAAATTTATTATCTTTACGCCAAGTCTTTTACGCGATAGGCAGAGAATATTGGGTGCTAAATGTCACTATCTTTGCAGACCTGCCTACTTTCCTTCACTTTCATTCATTCTTTTCACACAAAACAGTCGACAGAGCGACTTGATGGTGGAATATCAATCTAGGTTTTTCCTACATACCTGCACCTATCCACATTCGCATTGTATATATTTTGCTATGTCAAATATTTATGTGTCATTATTTCCACATGACAAAACCAAACCAAAATGTCAAAAGTTGACTTGAGAGTTTTTTATGCGCAAGTGAAAATCCGACTTAATATAATGCAATCCGACGAATGTGCATTTTTAAGAAGTAAATTAGGAAATACTAAGGTTGACATTTCACGATCAGATCGCTCGGATATTATCCGAGGGTGGTGTCAAGAGTTTCCGAAACCGGCGTGTTTGTATGAAAAGGGTAATGAATGTGAAGGAAGCCAGACAGGTTTGACAGGATCGTGAGGTCTGGCACTCAATTATCTCTGCCTACCCCGTAACAGATTTGGCGTGAAGACAGGAAAGTAAGTAGTAAGTAAATTGGGAAAATGAAGTCATTCGGTGTATTCAAAAGTAATCCATTAGCAGCAGGGCAGAAAGTTAAATGGTGATGACCGCCGCACCCGGTTTTATACTGATTCGAGGGTTCATCCCCAACCAAACCATTCCGAGGGGTTCATTAATATCCGCATGCAACCCACGAGAACGTAACTTGTATTACTTTGATAAACAATAACTGGTCACGATATGTCCATTAGTGTTAAATATTGTTAATGTTGTGGGGTACACATGTTACCTGCATGGGATGTGATAACCCATTGTTCGCTAGTAAATTAATCTAGTAATTTTTTTAACTAATGTTTCTTATAGTATCAGATAGCGAATAAGCAATTATATTTATCGTATCTATGGTCTAGCGGTCGGGTAAATGACTTTATAGGGTCCCTAGTTTGATTCCCGGATCGGACAAAAAGAAAATGTTTTTTCGATCGATATCTAGGGTAACTTTATGTTTATGTTTATTTATTTGCCTTTAGTAGTGTACATCTTCGTTCTTACATTTTATACCTAGTGCTTACTTCTATACTAATAATTGGCATGCAAATATAATATAATTATTTTAAAAAGCCACAAAATTATCCCATTTAATTTTTTTTTAATTAAATTATTACATTTAAATTAGATAAAGAAAACAATATTAACAACAAATAATTACGTGTTATCTACTATAAAGTATAAGGTAACTTTGAAAAGACCGGCCAAATTTGAATACAATGGCAATGCGTTTTAAATATTATTTCCAAATTGTAATATTTAACGTACAAAAAAATATTTAAAACAGTCCACAAAAATGCTTTACTTGTTGTAGGTAACGCTATTTTGTACCCAATACCAGTCATGACGTCACCAGCCTGCAAATGCGATTGCGGTCGGTGGGAAGCAGATTTTTGCTTTATTTACGTTATAACCATACATCTTGTATTTTGCGTGGTAGGATAATTGTTTTTTTTTATTTCAGACTTTTTCATAGATCGAAATTGTTATCGATTCCTAACCATTTCTCAAAATTTGGCGGGTGCTTTAGATGTAACCTGTATATAAAATTGAAACCCCATTTCGCGTGGTCATCATAACACGCTTGAACGGATCGACCAATTTTTCTAATTCTTCTTTTGATGTGTTGGTTACTGTCAGGATAAGGTTTTTATGAAAAAAAAAACCGGGAAAACAGCAAGGTGGCAAAAACAATGCTTTAATCCATAGAAAGCGTCAATAGCTGTTAATGTCAAGCGATACAAAGTTCGCCGTGTCGGCTAGTTTTTATCAAAAGATTTTCCTAAGTTATTTACTTGACTGTATTGTAAATTCGACTCTAGAACGAAATAATTCCTACATCAAAAACAGCCGTAGATATTGAAGTTTCATTAGAAGTACCTTTATAAATATGAATGAATAGAGTAGGTTCTTGTACATATTTTAAACGATTCCAAAAAAGAGGAGGTTTTCGAAGTATCTTTTTATATGTTTGTAACGCCTTCACTCGGCCTATATATAAGTTATAATTCCGAATTGGACCCATATTAATGATATCACGTTTTATAAAATTTATCTGGGACCATCTCGGAATCATTAGCTTTCATCCGAAAAAATAATGATCCAATTTCAATGTGGTAACTAGAGTCGGTTTTACGGTTTAACAGCGCTACATAGTTATGTAATCTCAAATAATTAGTAAGAATTCATGAAACATGAATCCATATTGTTGTCATCAATTCAAAAGTATGTTAGTTTATTCGCTTGTCCTCATTTCACATCGAATTTCACTGGTGGCAGAGAGCTGTGAAGCAATTTGCCAGAGTAGGGATCCATCTTACCTATTCCTTTCGCCATAATGAGGCGGTCATGTTTCGGTCTGAAGGGTAGGGTAGCCAGTAAACAGCCTCAGGACAGCGACGCACCTATGACATCTATGGTGTCCACAGGTCACGATTGTATACTACCATCACAAAATCCGTGTGCTTGTTCGCTGACCAATCACATAAAATATAAATAAATAGTGTAATACAAGGTGGTCTTAATTTTCGTCAATTCGTAAATTTGCAAATTCCGCGTGTAATGTTAAACGTTAAATTTGGAAATTTACAAAAAATACAAAATAGTGAAACATAAGGTGGTCCTAATTTTCTTGAATTCGCAAATTCACAAATTTCGCGTGTAACGAAACACGTTAAATTTGGAAATTTACAAAAAAACAAAATAGTGAAACATAAGGTAGTCCTAATTTTAGTAAATTCGTAAATTTACAAATTTCGCGTGTAATGTTACACGTTAAATTTGGAAATTTACAAAAAACAAAATAGTGAAACATAAGGTTGTCCTAATTTTCGTAAATTCGTAAATTTACAAATATCGCGTGTAAATTTGTTTTTTTTTATATTATAGGAAAGCAAACAAGCAGACGGATTTCCTGAATGTAAGAAATACCTAGAGACACCAAAGGTGGTAATGGTGCGTTACCAACCTGAGGTCGGGATGTTAGGCCTCGAGCAAAAGTAAGTTTACCGGCTACCTTACCCTCCGAACCGGAACACGTCGACAGCAAGCACTGACGTTAGGGCGGCATGAATGGTGGCAAGAAAGGCAGATGGTCTATTCTACAAAGGAGTCCGGACCAACACGGGGGACAAATTTACAAAAAACAAATTAGTGAAACATAACGCGGTCCTAATTTTCCAGAATTCGTAAATTTCCAAATTTAACGTGTTACATTCCTGTATTAATATGACACTTTCATGTCACTTGTAAGCAGGACTTTTATGGTAGTCAATACTTCGTGTAAACACCGGCCACGGTTAATTTTATCGACGATTAAACAGTTCTGGCAATTTCAAGACCACCCGTGAATGTGTTAGCGTAGTGTCAAGCTCCACTCTGATGGTTATTTACTTTTTAAGTTATGATAAATGTACAATATGTTAAAAAACAAACATTATTTACGGTTCTTACGAAATTTTATTACCTGCGTAGGCTGCACGAAAGTTAAACCAATTTGTAAGTAATATCACACTTGTACCTACATTTATTTTACTAAAAACTTGCTGTTGCCGGCGGCGTTGCCCGAGTGGTTAATGGTCCTACATGAACCTTTTTTTTCTGAATAAAAAGTTACTCTCTATGTGTGCCAAATTTCATGAAAATCGGTTCAGCAATTCTAGCGTGAAGAAGTAACAAGCAAGCAAACAAACATTTAAACTTTTTACTATAACTAAATTAAAATAAAAACTCTATTGATTTATTTTAACATTGAAAATGTACCACCATTTTGAAAATGACGCATACAGCAGTACTATTTAAATTATGCGCTTCGGCTGTATTCGTCAAGATTCGGAAATCCGAATGTATTTTAAAGATATCTTTAAATATAGAGTTGTTATTACATAATTAATAATTTCGCTTAAATTTATATTAGGTCAGCCAATTTGAAAATAAAAATATAAAGTGTAAAATGAGTAAAAAATTGTAAAGCCGAAGCGCATAATTTAAAATAGTAGTACTGTACGTAAAATTTGATAGCAAACGGGCACAATTTATCGCGACTGACTGGACACAAAACTTACATGTAAAGGATAGCGCCCAGTTGGACGAGCCGGGACGGGGCGCATCGCAGCGCAATAATCCGCCTAGATCGCTTACATACATTTGTAGGGAGCAATGCCCACTGTGCCGGGGCGGATCGGTGCGGATTTTCCCGCTGCGGATATCCGCGAGGCACCCCCCCGATATGCCCATATGCCATACCCCGATGCGGCCCACAGTGACCAAAGAGCCCGATATTACTGTTAAGAAAAGAGCACTATGGTATTATAACGCTAAAGTTACGTACGACAACTACTAGAGGCGCCACTTTCCATACTTGAAGATCGTATGACAACTACTAGATTGCGCAACTCTCCATATTTGACGATTTTAACGTCGAGTGGCTTCTCTATTTTGTTGCTCTACTTTGGTACTGAGTAAAGAGTAAAGTAACTGTCCATGGTACTGAGTAACAAAAATCCGCGCCGATGCGATGCAGCCCGGCCCGCATCAGTGGGCTTTGCAATGCGATGCGCCCCGGCCCGACACGCTCCGCCCCGTCAACATTGGGCGCTATCCATAAGGGCTGTACGACCAACAGATATTATCAATAGGTATTAAAAATTAGAATTCAAAAAATGTCCCGTAACGTTAAAACCTCGCTATGCAACGTTTTAGCCCTTAAAATGTCAGGATTTTTAGAATAAACTTTAGTGGTATTTTAAATTATATTCTGATTTTCTATACATTTTTGAGTCATGAAAAACAATAACTGCCACACCCTTATTTTATTCGTTTTATTCATATTTTAACGCGTAGGTAAGGATCAAATATAGCATATAATAAATAAGCAACACGATTTAAAATGTGATAGTTGCCATCTTGACATTTGGTTGTCTATGTTGACATTCAATCATTGTCATATAAAAATTGTAAATAACACGAGTGTCTGCTTCCACAAGTACGTCTTATTTTAAACTTACAAGCACTTGTTAAAGAGTATTTATATTCTATGCTTAAGTTTAAAAACAGCTCCATCTTCAGCTTTACCCCTTGTATGTTTGAAAGAGTTGATATATTTGTTAAAACTACATAATGCGACTGCTTTCATAACTAAAGTCATAAGTTTATGATGAAGAATATTCACACAAATGCCTGGTTAAAGTGAAGTTCTAATCAACTTACTATTTATCTTCGTTAAGAGTTGCATTTCATGGCATGTTTCAATTAAATTAAATCTAAACTATTTGGTTATACGGGCCGAATGAAAAACGAGCAACTACTTAATCACTGGCGATTGTTGAGAATTACGGGGTGACTTTATAGTCCGGTCAATATAAGATATAAGGTTGCATTAAAATAACTTTGAAAATTTATCTTTTAAAAGATAGTATAGATGTATTATGATACATTCAAGGTAATTTCCATGCTATAAGGGGGTTGCGCTCCGAGATATACCTAAAAATGCGTTTTTTTTTTCAGAACCAAAAATAATTTATAAGTGAAAATTGGTACATATGTTCTAAAATACCGTAAAATGTAATAAAAATAAAATTCCGTAGTTGTTGTTTATATTAATAGATATGTAATGGTTTTTGTCAAATATTTAAAAAAATATGACTTACAAAATAGCACTTTTGGGGATGTTATATACTCTAAACAATAGCTTATAACTTACACTAAGTTTTCACCCTGGCGACTTTATTAGAACTAATTAAAAACTCTTTCTTTTATTATTTTTTTCTCACTTGCACTAAATACAGTCTAGGGTTTTTCACACATACTTAATAATGCAAAAATTATTTACTGTATTTATTCACAATCCCCGATTTTAGACCTGAGTTTCTTTGAAAAATCTTTTATGTAAAAAGTAAATATTTACTCAAACTATAACTTTTTACAGGATATTATTATCATTGTAGATAAATAATTCTAAAATACAGCACAGTTCCTAAGATCACCAAAATAATAATTATATTTTAAAAGTTATTAATTCTTTTTATATTTTCGTCAAATACAAAAAAGTACTAGTTCAAAATTGGTGACGTTTTATTTTTAAGTTCACTAATGATATATTCACCATGTGGCAAGTTTTCACCCAAAGTGCATTTAATGCAACCGCCTCCATACAAATGAATTTATTTTGACTAGACTATTATCGTTTCAATGAAAAATGTATGTCGTTTAAACGTAAATTTGGGAACCAAATTGTACCAATTGTTCTGGAAATGAGAGCACAATTCACGGAGCTTGTCGCTTTGTTTGCTTCATGTTGCAATTTCCAAGTGACGTCATGTGATGTGTACCACTTGCGCAACTAGATAGAGTGGTTTCCCTTTTTATTTAAATTCAAACCTCGTAACGACGACTTACAACAAAAGCACTGTAGGCACTGTTGCATACAATTGGAACGCACGATTAAATGTGACAAATCTATTACATTATAATTAAAATACTTTTAACTGAATCCAAGAACGAAGGACATTCTTAATACGACTGTGTTTCTCTGTATATACATACTATATTGGTTATGCCATTATTCGGCTAGTAGTCAACCAATTTTGATGGTATTTTTAGAAAAATAGGTTATGATTTCGATGTCTTCCCATATAAATCTTATCAAGATCCAGTATTTTTTTGGTTATGTCATTAAGAATAACTTTAACCATTTTTTTTAACCATTAAGTATAACTCTTGCTAAAATTTTAGTGGGACCATTTTGGAATCGTTGAAAAAAGTAATATCAAATCACAACGTGGTATGAATGAATTAGTTACAGTTGGATTTCTTAATTTTATTGCGCTTAATTATGTATCTTTCATTTAAAACACTTTTGTCATTTAGGTAGTTGCCTATTATCATATGCACAGAAACTGAACAATAGTCAATAGGTATATTGTTTTTACCTTACTATGTAACTGAGGATGCAACGTTTTTGATTAATTTAGTCCTCATTCATAAATTTGAGTTTAATACAAATTTATGTATTTTTGTTTCTGGACACACCCATTCTTAATCGATTGTTGCCAACCTGATGCCGGGATGTTAGGCTTCGGCAAAAGTAAATTTACCAGCTACCTTATTCTCCGAACCGGAACACGTCAATGACAATGACTGACGTTAAGGCAGCAGGAATAGGTAAGGCGGTGATACAAATCCTGAAAAGTCGCTACGAAACTGCATCACCTAGTCAAATGTCATGGTGCTTATGACGTTAAGCCTATGTTCACCTTTTATGAGCTATCTGGCAGAAAGGCAGATGGTCTATTCTGCAATGGAGCCTGGACCAACACGGGGAAGGAAAAATGTGAAAGAGAAATAAATGATTCTGCATCGCTGTAAACTAATTTTAAATTATCGCTATTATAAAAGATGTATGCAAGATATATGTAATCATAAAAATAGGACGTCTTTCGACACCAAGCGGTAGCTCTAGTGACCTCTTAACTCGTACGAACCGCGCCGCAGTTGAATCATAAGTGATACATTCGGCATTGGAAAACAAAAACATAGAAAAATACGCACTTCACTTACGTTTGAAATGTGTGAGGGAATACATTTAGTAAGAAACCTTGGCGCGAACAAAAATGGAATAGATAATTTGCAAAGTTTTTTATAACAAAAATACAAGATTGTTATTCTTACCTACAGGAGTAAACGGTATAAGATCCAGAAGTTGATCTACGCCGAGCTGATAATAGGACTAAACACATTTTATACTAAATTTAGTATATTAGAAAATACATCAATAATGGGTTGCCTAAAAAGATTTGAAATCTTGAAAAGATTTTTTACTTAAAAATTTTCATTTTTCATTAAACTTTTCAATTTTTTTCACTTTTTAATTGCAATAATTTTCATATTATTTTTTTATCCTATAAATGTGCAGTAGTTGCCTTGTCCGTTATTTGCCTGGGTTGCCAGGTATAAATAAATATGTCGTTGCAAGTTACTTTCACGGGATTCAATTATGGACAAAAAATATCAGCATATGAGCACTTTTGAACACGTTGATTGAAAATCATTTAAAAAAAATATTCAGTGTAGGATTCTTTTAGACAACCCATTTATAATATATTTTATAATAAAGTAAATTTATAATAAAATACGTTTAATGTTTTTTATCAGCTCGGTGTTGGTCGACAAATATGACAAATAATTGAATATGTAAGTCTCGTAAGTATATTTTTAACGATCATATATCCACATATATAGCAGTTGATTAACTGTTATGACTAATCAATAACAACATAATCATCAAGAAAAGTGGCAAATGTTCCCACAAACCACTTTCCAGTACAAAGAGAATTCATTGTCTACAACAACCACTCTAATATCACTAACCACTCTAATAGCACTGAAATCCATAATTAGCACCCAGATTTGACTTCCTCAAATCTGGGTGCTAATTATGGATCTCAGTTGCCAACTCAAAATGGAAAAGTGTACATCAAATAGCTGTAAAATGACGTCATTTGTGTTTGCTATCTCTATTGTATTTCTGTTGGTCACTGGAGATAGCAAACATAAAACACGTCATTTAACAGCTATTTGATGTACACTTTTCCATTTTGAGTTGGCCACTGAGATACATAGTCAGCCTCCTGAATTTTTAAACACATTGAAGTCTTTGATCTTGCAGATATATTTGTGAAGAACCACATACTTGTTTATAAAAAAATATAACTTTTTCATTACACAGCAACAAAATTAATCATTGAATAACTTTTTAATTTGTCAGGCAAAGTTGAAAACCAGTGTTAAGGTTGGTTAAGCCTCAATAAATACTCAGCTTTTCCCTGTTACCGGACTTATGTTTCCACGCTCTGTTTTTATATTTTATTATAACTTTTGTCCTTTATTCAAGTTGCTTAAATAAAGGACAAAAATGTTTAGGATTAGGTTTTTTGTCAATGATTTGTAGTACTGGTAAGTTTTAGTTTATTAATATATGCTTTCCTTGTCTCCAAAAAAAATCAAAATAAAAACCATCTGGATTACACAGAAACCTTCATATTTGGAAGCCCAAAGAGATTTGAACAAATGATAGATCAAATCATTAATTAAAAATAACCAAACAATAGCTTCCTTATGTTTCCTGATTCGGCAAACAATAATTAGACAAGGATACTTATAAGAATAATAATTCTTGTTTAGACACAACTAAATTCTTAATTATGATATAATCTAACGGAAGCAAACAAGCAAGTACAACTACAATTTGCTTCGAATAAAACAAAACATATTTATTTTTATACTAAGACTGACTAATACGGTGAACTTCGTTCACTTGGTACTTCACACTCTGCCCACCTTGAAAGGATATTTGTCGTGAAGATTATGTATCTGGTTTATGTTTAAGTATGATGACCTTCAAAAGTTTTTGATGTAAAACATCTATAGGCGCACGTAAAACAGATTTCTGGCGTGGCGACGCATGCCGTGGCGACGCGTCGCCAAGTTATATGATGGTATATATATATCTGCGATTGTCTCCTATCGTAATATTTTATTTTATCATTATGACCACCACTCCTGTTCCTACCACAATCTGTTATATTTTGCATATTACTTTTACAAAATAATGTCGAAGTTTCCCATCTGCCAAGCGTCCCGTGACGGTTTTTATGTTACCGATCAAAAGTTTATTAAAACACGATGTGTGGAATTACAAAGGAAATTTATAAAAGCATATATTGCTGTAGAACCTAATAACAATCCAAACTCTATAACAATATTAATAAACATCCATTTCATAAAAGAAAAATCACAGAAATAAATATCATTAAAGAAAAAACCTAAATTACGTTGTACATTATTCATAAGGACACATTTTATTTCCAAAGACTTTTTATTTATGTAATAATATACCTAATAAATACAAAACTAAGGATTTTCAGATCTAAACAGCTGAACAAATTTTAATGAAATTTAGCATAGAAATACATTAAATTATGGAGAAGGATATATGATTTGATGTATGTGCATAGCTACTTTTTAGTTTTTGTATGTTATTAAACTATATTACTTAAGTTGCTTAAGTTTAGGGCTAGGTAAGGTTTCTACTAGTTTTTTTTTGTTAAGTTGTGGGATAAGTTTTAGTATGTCAATAAAATATGTTTTTCTTTCTTTCTTTCCGATCCGAGTTCAAATATAAGCTCTTTTTTAGGGTTCTGAACACTAAGGGTAAAAACGGAAACCCTATTACTAAGCCTCCGCTGTCTGCCTGTCTATCTGTCTCCAGGCTATATCGCTAAACCGTAATAGCTAGAAAGCTGAAATTTTCACAAATGATGTATTTCCGTTGTCGCTATAACAACAAATACTAAAAATTAAAAAAAAAAATTAAAATATTAAATAAATCTTTTTTCGTATTTTTTTGCTCAATTTTAAAAACGGTAACAGGTAGACGCTTCAAATTTTCACAGAGTATTTACTTGTATATGAGCTTTCAAAATAAATAATTAAATAACAATAAAGTTAATGTTAAAGGAGGGCTCCCATACAACAAACGTAATTTTTAAGCAATTTTTACTCGATCTTAATAAAATTAAAATTTAGAAAAATATAAGCTATAAAAATAAACACTTAATATAATACATAAAAACTCACAAAATGAAAAATAACCGTGGTGTGGTGGTTGGGCGAGCGCGAGACGGTTGCTAAGCAACGGCCGCGCAGGTAGCGGGAGAGGTAACTTCACGGAGCGAGCCATAGCGGCACGTATTTGCTGCCTGTATGTGTATTGAAAACCTACTTATAAGTTTGCAATTTACTACATGATGATAGTACGGAACCCTTCGTGCGCGAGTCCGACTCGCACTTGGCTGTTTTTAAAACCAACCCTACAAAGTACGGTTATAGGGGATGAAAGATTGTTTAAAAATCGTAACTATTATCGTATCGTAAAATAACTACCTGTTTGGCCGCGACTTCGTCGGGGTAGAATAACAAACTCTCTCTCCTTAAATAATTGATTGGTTCACTAAACTAATACCAAAGTCACCGGAACTGAAAATATGTTACGACCGTTGGCGACAAGGACACGTATTTATATACATTTCCATTTTTAAAAGTAGGTTTACAGCCAATTGTTTAATACAATTAAAAAATAATTTCTTTTGCTATAAACGTAAAAGTGTTACAACTTAACCGCTAGATTACGCGTTTATACAGCGCTTTAAATATTTAGAGTCAGTAAACGAAAATATCTTCACGTCCGTATCCCTGACGAGGTAGGCAGAGGAACAGCCAGGGTACACACGATAAGCCGAATACACTCAGTCTCGTATAGTAATAGGTCGTTAATATATCGCCAACCAGGCACTTGCCCAATACCGGGCAACATTTTTTTATTTCATTATTAAAAAAACACATTTTAAGTAGCCTAGGAATCGAAGCCAGAGCCTTAATAAGTCAATGACAACAGCGGTACACTGGGCCACAGAGGCTATAAAAATAAAGTCAGTAAGAAATAAGAATAAGATTTTTTTTAATTCACATAGATCATGCAAAGTTGACACGTTTAAATAAATATAAGAATACCACCGGATCGGAACGCTGCCAGTCACTGGGAAGATGTGATAGACGAGGATGCCATTGTTCATTTTCACACCAAAAAGTAAATTAAAATTATTTGACTAGTGCAGGCAGTCAAAATAGGTGGAATCACAGAATAAGTATCTTGCACTTACTAAGGTAGAGTTCTAAAACTAGCTCTCGAAATGGTGTCATCGCCTTTTTCCTGCTAGATCTCGCCGTCATCATGTTCCGGTTTGAAGTGCATAATATTCATTTTCCAGTTGATTATAAACCGTTAACATCTTAGGTGTCTTTAGACATATTCCTCATGAAATTTCCTTGTCATAAAAAAAATCTAACGGCCGCTCTCAGAGACGTAAATTTACATTTAATTTAACATTAAGTCACATTTTTGTCTTGAAAATATCTACTTAATGACTGATTAAAACACTATTGACGTCTATGAGAACGGCCGTTAAATAAATAGATTTTTTTTTATTTGTTAGGACTCTGAAACGGCCTTTATGGCTGGATCGGATGACTCAAGTATTTTTTAAAATTTTCTAATGAAAACAATGTTGCCCGGGATTAGATGGGCCCGGTTGTCGATAGATTTGGTATCTATTATATTGTGGCAATGTACTTTTGACTAATTTTGAGTGTCGTGGTTGTACCTCTGCTAATATTTTCAGCGATACGGGCGTGATGATATTTACTTTACTTTTTATGTATGGAATAAGCGTGAAAGTTATACATTTTCACCATTTTGTAAGAAAGACAAATTTCACCTCGGATAGGATTTGAACCTATATTTTTCGTCTATCGTTGACAAACCCTCTAACCATTCGAGCTACCGAGATCTATGGGCTACGGTGGTGAAATTTTACTGTATTACTATTTGTTAAGAAATCCTATCCTACTATAATATTATAACTGCTAATTATATGCTTGTGTTATGGGTGTTAGTCAACGATACTAATACATAGAAATACTAAAATAGTTACTAGCATAAATTTAATAAACACCCAGACCCGAAAATGCAGACATCTAAATGTTCATCACACAAATGCCTGCCCCGTCGGAAATCGAACCCGAGCCTCGCGGCTGATCGATGTAGTTAGACGTGTACGCTTGCCACTCGATCATATTTGTTTGATTGTACTCTTTCACGCAAAAACTACTGAACCGATTTCCATGAAATTTGGCACACATATAGATGGTAACTTGTTTAACACACAGGATAGTCTTTATTCCTTAAAATGTTCTTGTAGGCCCATTAACAACTCGGGGAAAGCCGCAAGCAACAGCTAGTTATCTTTCCTAGATATGTCAACAAGATTTACAAGGTGATTGCTAAGTGTCAGCGTCTAAAGGAAAAGATCATTTTGATATGCGAGAGATCATATCTCTAAGTCACATCTGTCCTTCAGCGGTCAGCCTATTACGAAACAGGATTGCTCATATCCAGTGATCTATGAATGCTCAGATGTTACTTTAGAATTCACTAGACAAGATACGACCTACATATAAGAGAAAAGCAAACAATCAAAGTATATAGATACATTAAATATATATAGCTACTAGCTGCCTGCTCCGGCTTCGCTCGGATGGTAATTTTTTGAGCATAAATTGAGATGTAAACTATCCTATCTTTCAAGTTGGATCAAAGTGCACACGGTGTGCAAATTTCATTGAAACCGGTTCGGTAGTTTAGGAGTCCGTCGCGGACAAACAACGTGACACGTAATTAATATATATTAAGACTAGCTGCCTATTACGGCTTAGCTCGGATGTTAATTTTTTTGATTATAAATTGAGATGTAAGCTATCCTATCTTTCAAGTCGGATCAAACTGCACACGGTGTGCAAATTTGATTCAAATCGGTTAAGTAGTTTAGGAGTCCATCGCGGACAAACAACGTGACACGTAATTTATATATTATATTAAGATGACTATGTGTGTTTAATATAAATGTAGCGAAAATCCGAAAACCGTCTACTTTCAATATTGTCTAAATAAAAGCAAATGCATTGTTAAATTTGTCCGGGTCCACTGAGAAGAACAAACCAATCTTCCTCTCTGCCAGGCAGATCGTAAGACAGGAAAGGTACAGGTAGTTACCAACAAACCACTGGTGGTAGAGTGCAGCAACTTACCCGGTTAGGGATCTGCCGCGTCACCTAATCCTGCCGCCACAATGACACCATCGTGTTCCGGTCTGAAGGATAGGGTAGCCAGGAGATATGCACAATAAATCTTCCTGGATTCAGGACAGTGAAAGATTCTTTTTTTTTTTAAACAAAATCCATTCAAAGTTTTGACTGTACTTTCACAAACTGTGCCTATCACATTTTCTTTTACTTATTATGTATTCAAGATATCACACAGGTGCCCGTCCTAACTCGGGATCGAACCTCATTAGATTGTTAGCCGTTAAGCTTACACACTAACCACTAGACCAACAGAGTAGAAATATTAGCTATGAAACCAATCGCAGTCTACTTAAAGAAATTACTAACCACTTCCTTACATATTTATATCCGTGTACATTTCAAAAATAATATTAAACACAATAAAACCGATAAACTCGGCTATTGTCAGGTACACGTAGCACCAAAATAGTTAATGACGCGTTACTATCTTCGAGTCTCGGATATGGGCCTCGTGTCAAGTTTTAAGTTCATTCACCACGTTCATACAAACGTTATATTAGAGTTATTGTAACAAGAGGTGAGTTTTTAGGTTTTCCTTCTATTGTTAATAATAATCAAGAGCAGTTAAACTGTAAAACTGACTCCAACTATTTCATTAGGTACCACGTCGTTATTTGATAAATCTTTTTTCGCATAACAGCAAATACATACATACATATCTTCACGTCAAGTCCCTTACGGGGTAGGCAGAGAGTATCGAGTGCCAGACCTCATGCTCCTGACAAACCTGTCTAGCTCCCTTCACATTCATTGCCCTTTTTATACAAACACGCCTGTTTCGGAGACGAAAGAAATATTGCCTGTTTCGGAGGCGAAACAACGACAAACAAATAACCTTTCGCTATTATAATTTTGATTTTAACAAAAACTAGAATAAATTGACATCGCAACTGCACCCTTACCACGATTTTCTGTAGATTTCATTCAATAATGTACAAAGCGAAATCTTTTACGTTTTCTGTCTAAAAATTTAGTTATCTAAGCTACCAGTAGAGGCACTGTTCAAAGTTATCATACAAATAACTTAGGGAAAGGTGACTATAGTAAACTCTGACGGTTCTATTATGGTCTAAGCTCCAAACTTAAGTCGAATTGCATCGAACTGATAAAAGAATGAAATATATTTTATTATAAATATAGTAATTGTAAAGATGTTAATAATGGGTTGCGTGACATATCCTGGACAGATTTTTCTTTCATCAAATTTTGCATTATTTAGATGATAACAAATTTTTTTCATTACTGAACGTAAATGAGGTTATTTACCGATGCTGCCAGTTAAAAAAGGTATGTAGATACTAGTTATTTTAATACAATAGATTAAAGAAAAAATACATCAATAAAGGGGCTGTTTTATTGCGAACATGTTGATATAGGGTTGTCTGCAAAAAAAATCAAAAAACGTAAAAACAATTTTTTAAAAGATTTTTAAAAATAAGTAAGCAGCTAAGGATTTTAAATATGATTTCTAATACAATAAATTCATTATAAAACAAGTTTTATTAAATTATCTGTTCGGTGTAGGTCGATGTAGGTTCGGATCTTCTACTATTAGTTATTAGTGATTGAACGTGATAGTATCTGTCATTGTCAATTTAACTATTATTGATAATATCGGAGAAGCATTCGATATTCGATCAACTTAATTTGTTGGATAAAGACGACGGAAATTTTCGAGACCACCCACGACGACTATCGATTTTGCCCTCTATTAGATAATTCTGATATCTTCGTCTTCAAGATCACTTATTGACGTAGATTATAGGACGTAGAATATAGGTACACATATCTTTAAACTAAAGAGCGTATCCTGTAGGATAGGAGGTATTAAAAATATGTAATAAAAATGGGCAGTAAAAATCAACAAAATCAACAAATTAATTAACCTAGTTCTGAATCGCAGGATATTTCTGAATCGCAGGATATAATGTATGTTTACAGAAAAGGTTCTCAGAATCAGACTTACGATAGTATTCAGATAAAAACTGTTTTTTCCTCCGGGCGACACTTTCCGGTTCCGTCGAGTAGAAAAATAGTAAAAACGCCCCGAGCAACAAAAAAAAGAAAGCCTTAGGTCAAATGTTTGTAGGCCTCAGCTTCACCTCGTCCATCCTACTAATATTAGAAATGCGAAACTTTGTACGGATGTGTGTATGCTTGTTACTCTTTCACGCTCGAATGGCTGAACGGATGAGTTTGTAACACAGATAAAGTGTGACCTGGATTAACATATAGGTAGGTTACTTTTAATCCCGATCGCAAAACGAGTTCCTGCGAAAACGCGGGCGAAGCCGCAGGTAACAGCTAGTCACACATATGTCTAAGATTTCTTATTTTACTACTGCAAGGTAGTAATACGAGTATACATACTATATTTTAACATTTTTTTTACAATTTATCTATGTTTAACCCCCGCGGGAACAAAGGGGGAATAATTTTTCTAAATTAGAAAGAAAAAAAATGGCCTAGACAGAAATGAAACAAACGTTGAGACAAACGAAAGTTATTGCCATGTCAGTGTATATGTATATGGCATCATAACTTTTGAAACGAATGGAGTTATTTCGATATTATTATTTTTTTTGACTTGATCGAAATGGTTCTTACAATATGATAATATATCAATATGATTGCATTTTAACAAGCGCATTCTTTTATTACTATCTCGAAGTGCAATTATAAAGTTATGTAACACTATTTCTATTGTATGTGTTTAAAATGACACGCTGCGATGATCTCAACTTCCTGCAATTTTGTACTTATTTACTATTAATAGCGTGTCATTTTAAACAATCTTCTCAACAATCAAAACACTTCCTCATTTATGCCCGGTCCCTAATACGACTACGAATAGTTACTATGATTACTAACTAACGAACTAACTAACTAACTGAGTTAAAGATTTGGCGTTAATTCTGTTTAAGTAAACTTAAGTCATTGTTTTCTTTTAACGAAACAAAAAGAAAGCCTCTGTGGCCTAGCGGTTCAGGTGTTGGACTTGACTGTATGAGGTCTCGGGTTCGAATCCCGGGTCGGGCAACAACATGAAAATTGGGTTTTTCCAATTTTCTAATAAAAAAAATGTTGCTCGGGATAGGATATGTGCTCGGTTGGCGATGGGTTTGCCACCTATCACATTGTGGGACTTAGTGTCTTCGGCTAGTCGTGGGTGCCCTGGTTGTGCCTCTGCCTACCTCTTCGGGGATATGGGCGTGAAGATACTTTTTTTAAAGAAACAGATAACATACGTCTTATTAAACCACAGAGAAACTCTATTAAAACCGTAATGAACTACCTACTTACTTACGAGTATGTTACAAAGGTAGGATTAGGTACATATTTTACCTTGTTTGTTTTTCGTATTTGATTAAAAATAGCTACAAATTTTCAACTAGGCACTACATAAGTTATTCTAATGAAATTAAATGGTTTGCAACGCACCATTACCACATATGGTGTCTAGGCGGCGTGAATTTCTTACCATCAGGAAAACCGTCTGCCTTCCAATATCATAAAATAAATTCTAACATAAAATGAATATCTTAAAAACATGTCAATTTGTAGACAAACCTTACTTATAAAAAACAAGCGAAATGTCGATTTCTTTTCTAATTGTAAAAAATAACATATTCGTGTAAGTATCAAAGCTTGGAGATATATTCTTTATTTATCAGAAATAAACACTTCTTTTTTTTCTTTCTTTAAGTTTTGGCCTTCACGTTAGTATTTAGCCATTAGTCAAGTAGAAATTTGCATCAAATTTTATATCAATTTCAATTAATTTTAATTAGTCATCAGTCGTGAGTCGTCAATAAGTCATGTCAGGCTCTTGGGTAAAGCGGTGGCCATTTTACACAAGCTCATGTAACGAGATTTGGCGGCAACGAGAAAATATACGATACGCCAATTTCTTTATGCTTATTTCATTTGTGCACTTTTACTGAACAAAATTGTACAAAATGCCACCAAAATTGACTAATTTCACTCAATATTAACACGAAATTCAATAATTATGAAAAAACTTCGACCATCTTTTCTCTCGATGGCGCCAAAACTCCAAATAAACACTTAAATATGATGGTAAAAAAGTAGGTTGAACACGTGTCCATGTACCTACTTAATCTACAAACTTTCGTTGCATAATAATGCACATTGTTCCCATTTTTTATCTAATATGAAAAGCTAATTTATTACAGTTTATTACAGACGTTTATCTGAAAGGATTAAGATTAGTACAACTAGAAAAAAATCCTCAACAAAATATTTTTCTTGTTTCAGATTTTATTTCGAAAAAAATTTATCAAAAACGTTCAAACCTACAACAAAATCTTTCATGATCTAATTCGCGTATTTAATATATTTGTAAAGAAGATATTTAGATTTTATTATTCGTGAAAAAGAGTAATATTACTAGCGATTATCGTGAACTTTAAGTAAAATATTTCTTCAAGAGGTAACAATACAAAGCTACAATCAAAACGAACATGGTGTGAGTTGGAACGTTTTTGATAATCTATATCAAGATGGAACAAATAGAGCAATATCTGTCGATATTATACGTATCTGCTATCTGTGAGAATGTAGTAGTAGGTATATTGCGGTGTATTATCCATTGCGCATCCTATACTCTTCAGAAATATCTAAGCAATACAAAAACAACAATGAATCTATGAATGAATATTTTAGATCTCGCGCCGTGTCTAATTCGCGCATGCGCAGTGCGCCATCTTACGTTCTGAAGATCTGACGCGAGTTTAAAAGTTTTTACCCATTCCTAAGAAAGTGCGCAACGCCGCAAGAGTGTGGTAACATGGTCTGTCTTTCTCGTCAGCAATGGCTTAACGTTTGAAGTTTGTAACACATAAGTAAATCAGATATAACAGGTGTTAAACAAATACAGCGAATACTTATTTAAAGAACCAGCAACTTGTCTGCTTTTAAAAAATAGTGAAATATTTATATCACCTTCTTAATTTAGATTGCCTATATGTTTGTCAGCAATCTCTTTGAATCTGACCCAATTCGTTTCCGTAAATATAGTAACATCTGAACTCCAAATACAACAGCGATAGTTACCTATAACTTTATTCTTTTGTATACGTTTCTCTTTCATCTTTTTCATGGTTGATATACAAAAGACCAGCACACGAAACCTATTGGTCATTTGTGAAAATAAATAGGCAGAAATAAAATGTGGAGGCAAATTTGCTTATATAATACTAGCCGACCCGGCGAACTTATTTCATTTTGCACTCTACGCTCTCTGCTTACCTTGCAGGGGGACTTTCCACGAAGATATTTTTGTATATGTAAGATGACCTGTACGTGCAAATGTTTCTCTACAATTCGGATTTAAAGTTATTTCATCACTTTGTAAAAAAAAGTCTCTTCACGTCCATATACCCGAGGGCAAACGAGGACAAACTTGGCGTTACAAATTTGGCTTGGATCGCATTTGGCATACAAACAGACAGAAAGACAAACAAATAGATAAAAATTCTACATACGCTAAAACTGTGTTCTGTTGCCGAATTCTAAGTCGTCTGTCAGACGACGGACGACCTCTTGAGGTCCCGGTTTCGATCCTACCTGTGCCTCTGCTTATCTCTTCGGGGATGTGGGCAAGGAGATACTTACTTACTTGCCCCTATATTTTTTAATTGGCTTTATCTTGAGCCTATAATATATTTAAAAAGACTTTCGAAAATGTAGTCGACATAATTGCAAGTACGTCTTTTATTATACGTATTGGTATTTATAATCATATTTGTTATTATTTTATTAAACGTATATAGTCTCTTTTTAATGATAAAAAACAACATTATGGATTAATATATAATACAAAATTCAAATAAAAAATATATTTTCACATCCACATCACCTACGAGGTACTACCAGGGCATTCATGCTTAAATTGAAAGTACATTTCCAGATTGTGATAGTTTGCAAGCCCAACGCCAACTGGACAAAAAACCCTACAACGTTACTTTGTAAGAAAACTAGCGGCCTGGTACGTGCTTCGCTACGTATATGGCCGTATGAATGACATAACACAACAATAGAAAAAAAACAACTAAAAAAGTTTCAATATTACAGCGGGGATTGTGCTGTCGTCTGAAAACAGTTTGAATTTGACTGAAAAATACCCACTAACAAAATAATCCGAAATTTATTGAATTTATTTGTTAAAAAGATGTGATAAATGAAGAACCGCTTGACCGATTCAATGCAAACTTCACATAAACCATCTACTAAATAGTCCAAACAAAGCCTAAATATTTGGTTTGGATAGAAGAATGGGTCTTGAGTTATAAAATTACAACCAAAAGTGGCATTGTTTTTTATATAAATAGATGGGAAAAAAATTTTGTTGCCCGGTCCGAGAATGTAACCCGAGACTTCATGTAGTTGACACCAAAACTGTAACGAACTAGACCACAGAGACTAAAATTCAAATCAGATTACCAAGTTAAAAAAGACATAAGAACGGATATACTTTTTTTAGTAAAACAACATACGTTAATGCATTTCCTACACAAACTACTTTTTAAAACAAACAATCGTGCCTTGTTTACTCAACAAATCTCTAGTGGTAATTAATTTATTTCCCCGTATCTATCAATACACATTTCATATCCGTGTAATATTTCTCCCTGTTCAAAGTTAAAAATTCTTTTGTTGCAGCTCAGTGTTGCCACTACAATCAAGTGGGGACAATTTGTTCCCTAGAAAATGCTCAAGGGTTATTTTGCGGTCGCATTGTATTAGTCTCATAAATCATGTTTCAACTTATGAACATTGAATGTACACCAGGTGGCCGAAGTTATTTTTATTCTACGCCCGTAAGAATAAATTTAACTTTACGACTTTCTTTCAATAGATTATAATTAAAAGTTCAATAACGTTTTATACGCAATGTTTTCTAACAATCTAAGTATTAAGTAACAAAGTGTTACCAGTTTTTTTGTTTTCATTTTTGGCAGCTGGTAAGCATGTTTCTTGAAGCGTGATATTTTTTGTTACGGGCTGATGTTTCGTGGTCACAGTTTTAATTTCAGCGTTGTAACTTAATCCTACACCTTGCCCAACCTTCGAAAATGAAGCTAGTGTTAATTCAATATTACTTAGATACATTACATTGCATTTAATAGTGAACGTAGACCTTGTTTGCTTTCGCCGAACATCTTCATTGGTCGTACACAAAATGTTGGCAAGTATTTTAATTATTCTTTACTAGCGGGGCTTCGAACGGGTATAAAATATTCATATAAACCTTCCTCTTCAATCACTTTATCTACTAAAAAACCGCTTCAAAATTTGTTGCATGGTTTTAAAAATTTTTAGGCGTACAAAGGGACATAGGGACAGAGGAAGCGACTTTGTTTTATACTATGTAGTGATTAACTCCTGATGTAAAAAGAGGGTTTCTTTATAGCATTGGAAGGCAAACAAGTAGCTGACGAATATATCCGGCAGGTATAGACATAGGTAAGGCGGTGGTACCAATCCAGACGAGTCGCTGCGAAACTCAATCACCTAGTCAGATGTCAGATGTCACGGTGTTAGTTCCGGAAAGCCTGTTTGCCTTTCACGAACCGCCCGGCTGGAAGGCAGATGGTCCATTCTGCAAAAGGAGGACCAAGACGGGGGAATGTTTGACGTGTCTGTGTATATGTATGTCTGTGGCATTACAACTTTTGAACGGATGGACCGATTTTAACGGGATTTTTTGTGGAAAAGCTGACGTTATCAAGAAGTTTTTTAGATATTAGTTTTCAGTTAGCTAGTTTTTAGTTTTATCGTGGGCTTTGACATTTTTTTATTTAAGGATTATTTATAAATATCTTCCTCACAAAATCAAAGAACGCAATATTTTTGCTGCTCAAGGTTCTTATGTTATTTTTCTGCCCGATGCAGTCAGAAATAACAATATCGCTGAGCGCTTTATACAAACGCGCCGGTTTTGGAGACTCTTGACACCACCCTCGGATAATATCCAAGTGATCTGATCGTGGAATGTCAACCTCGCTCTCCCCGCATACCTACGTCCATTCCCATTCGCATTATATACCTGCGTTGTCAATCTTTCATCAGCCATTCTTTCCACTTGACCGAACCGGCGGTAAAATGTTTTCTTAGTATTTTTTTTATATACACGAGGAGGCAAACGAGCAACTGGGTCACCTAATGGATAGTGATCACCGCCGCCCACGAACATCCGCAACACCAGGAGTATCACAGATGCGTTGCCGACTTTTAAGGAATGAGTACGCTCTTTTCTTGAAGGGCCCTAAGTCATAATTGTTTGGGAGTACCTCCCTCGGTAACTGATTCCACAAAGGTGTTGTGCGAGGTAAAAAAATGTCTTCGGAATCGCACAGTTGTAGATCGACACGCATCAAGATTTAAATTCGGTATTCATGTACTAGCATTACTATAAACGTCCAACTAAACATCAAGAGCATCTGCGTGAAATGCAGCTGACTACTGCAGCTGATTCATATCCGTCTGCTACGATTAACAAATTAGGTCGAAAAATCAGACGGACGTGTTACATTGCGTTACTGTTTTGTTTGTGATTTTTGTAGTTTAAATATTTATGGTTGATTGAACATTTGGAATTATGTTCTTTCGGCTTCCTTGTCGCTTTTCATTTCATAAAGCGAATAAAATGCATATTTATGGTTTTCAAAACTAAGTTTTCATACTGAATAGAAACGTAATTAAATATCATCAATTTACGAAACACACGGAAGAGAAAATGCAAAGATAAAAAGAAAAAACGACGGGTTGCACTCCGGGAGTGATGGCAAAACTGAAAACTTTAATATTAACGTTGTGCATTTTTGATATTTTGGAATGTTTAGGAAATCATTTTGCACGAATTAGTAGAATACAATATTCATTTATTGCGCTATCGTACGCAAACAATAAAAATTCGCGGAAGCGCCCTGCGCCGGTTTATTCGCGCAAGCGCCCTGCGCCGTCTTACAAATTTTCGACTTGACGATCTGACGCTAGTTTAGAAGTTACCTATTCCAAAAAAAGGTCGCAACGCCGCTAAAGAACTTTTCACTCCAAAAGAAAAAATAAGCATTGATGGATCTAACATAACCTTAAATCTCTCTTCTTTCCTAAAAACTAACTGATCGAAGTTACACTTAACTTTGTGAACATAAATGACAAGAAAACTAATATACTTCAAAACATGACCAACACGTATAGTAACATCATACTAGAGTACATCGGCCCCAATATGTAAATGAATTACCCACTGAACTGCAAATGTATTATAACGAAAAATGTCAAAATTTAAATGACTCATACCTCAATACATATTGATTATTAATTCATGGAAGAAAATGCTACATGTAAGTATTAATTAATATTCTTACAATATCACTACATAGTATAGAACAAAGTCGCTTCCTCTGTATGCTTTATGTCCCTTTGTATGCTTAAATCTTTAAAACTACGTAACGGATTTAGAGGCGGTTTTTTTAAATAGATAAAGTAATTGAAGAGGAAGGTTTATATGTATACTTCATAACTGTGCGAAGCCGGGGCGGGCCGCTAGTATGTTATAAAAAATGAGCATTATAAAATAGCTTTCATCAGCTTAGTAGTTTCAGGGTCTATTTCCCCGTGTTGGTCCAAGTCCGCTGAGTAGGATAGACCATCAGCCTCTCTGCAAGGCAGCTCGTGAGAGGCGAGCACTGGTAAAATTATAGGCCACTGGCAGTAGAGTACTAAATAGCAACTTGCTCGGGTAGGGATTCATCGCCTTATCTACTCCTGACGCTATAATGACTTGTCATGTTTCGGACTCGGAGGGACGGCAGGTCACGGGACGGAAACGCACCTGTAACAATTACGGTATCTATAGATATTTAACGTCGAGTTGCTAGCGTATACGCCTATTTACGGGGTAGGCATTTGTGTGATGAATATTTAGATGTCTGCATTTCCGGGTCTGTAAGTATTTCTATGTATTGGTATCGTATAATTTGGTTACTTTGGGGTTTATTCAATTCGTGTAACTTGTCTAGGGATATTAATTTATTATTTATTCAAAAACCACGCTTATTGTTTGATGACATCTTACAAAAAAATCACAAACGAAATACAGACAAACAAACGAAAAGTCTAAAAACGCTAATATGTTCGGATGTCCATTTTTTAACGCCTGTGCCTATTTTTGTTAAATGTCTTCAATATACATAAATCACTCTTCTACAGTTTTGTTATATGTATATATTTCATAATAATAACTTACATTTTGTTGACACTAAATACTACTTTAACAGAATCTCTTTGCGGGGGTTTTTCCCATATTCATAAATTACTCTACAGATGCGGTTAGTATAGTCTCATTTGTTTTTACAACCACGACATAGTGTTCACCACGAAGCTCTACGTTATGGCTGTACCGGGATTAAAACTGTTTACTTCAACTGCCAGCTGCCACATGACGCAGGCCATGTGCTATGCGGATTTTTTAATCTCTCATTTCGTAACTCTTTAAGACAGAGATTAAGTTTGTCAGTCACTTGTAAATTTTTACACTCTCCCAAATAAGACACGCGGCATCTTGTCAGCCAAGTTCAATAAAAATAGCTACACTTTTGACATACACATTTGTGTCACTTATATCATTTATTATACTAAATTTATTATACGAAACTTAAACAGCTATCTACATATTAACGTTTAAAACCAACCACTTTTAAGACTCATTGACTGATTCACTCACTGACTTGTAGGTCAAAAACTCAGTTTCAGATAAACTAGAAACTCAACATTTGGAACCAAGGTATAGAGTCGTTTCAAATTAAAAATATAAAAGTTGGAGTTTTTTAGTTTATAGAAGGAATGGTTATTCACACTAACATTTCAAATGAACAAGAAAATATGAAAAAAAGCACATAAAAACAAAATGCCTCGATTAAAACGTTCAAACAGATAAGAACAGTTGACGTTATTATTATACATAAGTATGAAATAATTTGTGTAAAAAAACTAATATCTTTCTTAATAATATCCTAAATACCTTTTTTTATTTTTTTATTTATTTAAAAATAATTATAACAATTATTTTTAAATAAATAAAACTATCCGACAGCATCAAAAACTGTAATAAAATAACTGTAGGGTTCTTGAATATCGATTTCATGTAAAATGGAAATTGGAATCACATATATCATTTTAGATACTCTTGAACACAGTACTAGCAGATTATTAACATTAGATACAAAAAAATTCGACGATTCTAATGAAATTAAACAGACTTTTGGTTGACTAAAGTATCTTCACATCCATGTCCCCGAAGAGGTAGACGGAGGCACAACCAGGACACCCACGTCTAGCCGAGGACACTAAGTCAAACAACGTGATAGGTGGCAAGCCTATCGCCAGCCATGCACATATCCAGTCCTATGTAACGTAATTTTTCTCAGAAAATTGAAAAGATATATTTTTTAGTCTTTTGTTGCCCGACCTGGGGATTGAACCCAGGACTTTAAGAAGTCAAGTCCGACGCCGGACCGCTAGATCACAGAGGCGATTTATTAAATATGTATATTGATAATTCACCAGTTTAGTATTCAAGAGTACATAAAATGACAATTTGATTTCAATTTCCAATTTGCATGAAACCGAGGTATAAAACTAACCCTACTGATGCTCATATTCATTATCCATAAAAAACAGAGTCCTAGGTTTTACAAAACTTTAAAAGTTTCAAGGTCAGTTGAAGTCATTGCTGGTTTACCTTCGAAACAAATTAGATACATATATGTTGTTGGTTTTAAACAGAATGTTCTAATTACAATAGCCATGATTTCCCTGACAATTATCTTGGTTAATTTTGTTGAGGTAATACTGGTGATAGGTTTGCCGTAGCCTAGTAATATTATTACAAAAGATGTACTGTACAAACAATTGGATCTGTGTTTACATACAAATCACGTCAAAAGAAATATAAATTAATTTCAAAAGAACATTAAGTCAAATTAAAATAATTTGTATCTAAATAAATAATAAATAATGCCTAATTAGATACAGGTTGTTACCCCGGTTTGGTTTTCTAATTAACTTTTTATAGCTATTAGCAAAGCCTAGACCTTTTGAAGAAGAAGAATTTGAACATTTCAATATATTTTAAATTTATGACGTTCTAACAAATGCCAACAAGTGATATAATTTGTATTGTATTATATTTGATAGTTATATAATTTGTATAAATTTTTATTAGTGCAAATTTGATCACCTCGTTGTTCAAAGGGTTAGCGTACACGTCTAACAGTGAGGTAGGTATTGGTATGTTGAATATAAATGTCTGTATTTCTAGGTATTAGTATTTATTTAATTAACTATAATATCTACTTATACGTAGCTAGCCGACCCGGCTAACTTCATATCGCTTGACATTAACAGTTCATAATATAAAAAAGTAAAGTATTGTATTTCCACTTTCTTTTCATTTCATAAGAACCTTTTCCTGACAGTAAATAAGATAACAAAAAATAATTAGCACAATTGGTTCATCCGGTTAGGTTGATGCGGTGACCACGGAAAACAGGAATTACTAATAATACTAGTAGATAGGTACAGAGTTATTATTTAAATTATGCGCTTCGGGTATACTCGTCAAGCTTCAGAAATCCGAATGTATTTTAAAGATATCTATATAGAGTTATTATTACATAATTAATCATTTCGCTTAAATTTAGATTAGGTCAGTCAATTTAAAAATAAAAGTATCAAGTATAAAAAGAGTAAAAATGTAAAGTGTGTAAATGCACATAATTTAAATAGTAGTACTGTAATGTTGTTAACACCAATAACAGACGCATATAATTTGCTTAATTTTAGATTAGACCGATTTGTGTAATTTTTCAGGTATATATATTATCACAAAATAAACATATTTTATATAGAATCTCAACGTTTATGTTAACTAGATATGGTCGTAGTGTCGCAAAGATAGTCTTGAATTTTGCCGATGACCCAATAAACTTTGTTAGCACTTTGTGTGGTCCATCTCATTCTGAAGCCGATAATACAGGGAGGTATTGCATAATTGCGTCCTATCGATTGAGTAATACCAGACTAAAAAAAGGAATCAAATTAATAACTTTCGGTCTGATTTTTTTGGTCTTTTTCTTGGACAAGGAAAATTAATGAATGATATGTCCTTTACCCGCTAGAGTTTTATGCAGGCTCAAATACACTTCTGAAACCAGCTAGATATAATAATTTTATTCACATCGGTTTTCTAGTAAAGATTTTATGTATTGTTCTATAAACTTAGTATTCCTAAAAATATTTTTTAACTTTTTTTTTACTTTTTTTTCTTTTTATTTTTTAACAAATACGACTTGTTGTTTCATAGATTTTAACAGACAAAACAAACAGTCAAAAACAATATTTACGTTGCATTTAAATATATTACCATTTAGTTGTTGCATGATTTCTTTAAGAATAATAAATAATTAACCAAACTCCCACAGTGCAAACTATAATAATACTATTATCTGACCATACCGTTGCGAAAAATCACTTTTTGAATAAGATATCTCTTAAAATTAATATAACAAGTCAATCATATAACACTGACAAGCTGATTGGAAAATATGAAGTAGAAGGAAATTTGTATAAAAATAATATAATTACATGCATATGGTTTATTACTTGGTATTACTTAGTTGAAAATGTTATAAGCCTTTAAGACATCCCTTGCGAAAGTTAAGTTCATAAAACGTTAGAAAAACCGGATTCAAAACTAAAACGTAAAAAATATTAAAGATTTAATATTAATATTAGAGAAAGAAAATTATACATTACCTTATAAGTATTAATAATTGGCTTGGCACCGACTTCAAACCTATTAGTAAATGGCGCCAAAGAGTATATAAATACATAGTTAATATTAAATCTTTTTTATTTTTTATTTTTAGTTTTGAATTCGGTTTTTTAACGCAGTTCTTTTTATTTAATGCTTTTTAGTTTATTGCTGATATGGTTTAATTTAATAAAAAAAGACATCGGGATAGGTGAAAATAGATAAAAAGTGCTCATAAAATAAAAACTAATGGGCCTACCTGAATCAATTTTTTATTGGACACTTAAAAATACCAGGATAAATTAAGATATTTTATATCTACTGTAACGCGCCTTATACGTCGCCATAGCTGGTAGTGTGTTCTCAACATGACAATAGGATCTTAGGCTTCTTTCGCAAGTTTAACTTACGTATTATAAACCCGGAACGCGACAATAACGAACGCTGACATTATAGCAATAAGATCAGGTGAATGGTATCTCAAAGGAAGTTTTGGTAATTACAAATAACACAACAGTCTAAAGTTTTTTTCTCAATGACTAATCTGGACCTTAATACTTAAGCATCCTTTTCTATAAACAATAGTGGAGCTTGACAAACGGCTTTGTCAGTCAATGTGAATTAATCTCTTTTCCATCTAGGGTTGCCACATGGAATATTTAATTCCCCATTTAAAAACATTGGGATTAGGGGATCACAGATGGGACAGAAAATACTTTTAAAAAATCCACTTTTTAATTACTAATTTCTCATCTTCACGCCAAGCCTCTTCAAGTGATAAGTTGCACAAATCCTACAAACCTGCCTAAATTCTTCGACATTAACTACTCTTTTCATATAAACAAGGTATTCGGAGAGATTTGATGGTGGAATGTTAATTATGGTCTCTCCACTCCAGTGTTGAACTATATTTTAAAATTATTACAAAAATCTTTTTGTTTATCAATTTACGAGATCATAAGATATACCTTTGTAACATTTAAATATGTCATGGCAAATTTATTTTTTTGAAGTTATACTTCTTTCGACGCATTAGGAAAAAATGATGAGGGTAAATTTTTACGATGCGCGCGCACACCGTCACGAAAAACCGACTTGATGAAGTTAGCTATGAAGTTAGCTATAGATAACATTTTAGTTTTTAAAAAGATTTTTATCTTATTACGCCGAAGAAGTATAACTTCTAACGCGTGTACAAAAATACACACACACTTTTTTTTACATGTTAAATTATCATTCGATTTAAGCAATTCTCTTTTGTTAGGACCATGAAGTTATAAGTTATGAAGTTACGGGAGGTAACGATACGCCTTACAAACAACTGATGTAATTTCCAAATATATCTGACTTTGTAATTTACTGCCCCCTCTATCATTTTTAATTCGTTAATTGACATCACAAGGCACTCTGAAAGAGAGGACGGTAAATTAGAGAGACAACATTATCGCTTTGGTTTAGCGGTCTGTCCGCGTCGTCGGACTTGATTTCGTTGATAGAAAATATATATTTTAAATTTTCCAGTAAACCCGGTTGGCAATAGGCTTGTCACCTATCACATTGTGGGACTTGGTGTCTTAGGCTAGGCACTGGTACCCTGCCTACTCCTTCTGTGATATAGGCGTGAAGATACTTTCAGACAGCAATATTTTACTTTTATAAGGACACCATACTAGATCATTCAGAAAAATCTCGATCATCTGACAACCCTATTCCCATCAACCAGTGCAGTCATATCAGTACTTCGATGGCCTGCACTGTTGGAATGTATCGTTAATCATTCTGTACATCCTTTCTCAAAGGAACAGCCGCAAGTCGGGATTATAGTTGATAAATATGATTGTTTCCTAGACCTTTTGACAATAAAATGTTTTCCGTCCAATATTTTTAGACGAGATACTTTGTTATTTTTAGATGTATCCAACAATAAATAGGCAAATGTAATAAAATATATGTTTTTTATATTCTAGTTTTTCTAGAGACAATTTTTTTATTCTAAAATTATTCTAAAAATAAAAAATTTGAACAGCTATTTTAGATGGAACCTCTATCAAGAAATAATAAATCACATTAAAAAATATAGGACGACACATAAAAAAACGAGACTAAAACATGTTTTGGTTTAAAAAGAGTTAAGCCAAATCAAAGTCAAATGACAAAACGTGTCACAATAAAAACTGAAAGTCATTTGAAAAATAAGGTTTTTTAACCCTCAACGGAAAGAGGGGTGTAACAAGTTTTTTGGGAGTTTTGACGCCATCGTGAATGAAGGTGGTCGTAATTTTTTCATTATTATTGAATTTCGTGCTCACATTGAGTGAAATTGGTTAATTTAGGTGGGAAATAGATTAATTTTATTCAGTAAAAACGCACAAATGGAATAATCATGAAGAAATTAGTGTGTCGTCTATTTCCTCGCTGCCGTCAAATCTCACTAGATAAGCTTGAGTAACAAAGCCACCGCTTTACTTAAGACCCTGACCTGACATGACTTTATACATTTATACACTAATGACTGTATAACAATTAACTGACTTGTTACTTGACATTGGCAAAGTAGTCGTGAAAAACGATTAAAAGCCATATTTATAAAAGAAGAAGAACATGTTTTTTTCTTTCTCTTTCGGAAGGGGTTAAGAGGCATTGGATATATGTTATTTATTTCGAAGTAACGTTTAATTTTCAGATACTTACCAACATTGTTTATCTTTATGCTCATCAACAGTTAAGAATATTATTTTAGCCTTGCATAAGATTATTGTTATAATAACCTTATCCTAAATTCGAAACTATTTACACAGATTGAAGATTAATTTGAACTGATTTAAGTTTTTTTTATGATATTGGAAGGTAAACAAGCAGACGGATTATCTGATGGCAAGAAATTTACGCCTCCTAGAGACACCAAAGGTGGTAATGGTGCGTTGCCAATCTGATGCCGGGATGTTAGGTCTTGAGCAAAAGTAAATTTACCGGCTACCTTACCCTCCAAACTGGAACACGTCATGACGTTATGGCGGCAGGAATAGGTAAGGCGGCAATACCAATCCGGGCGAGTCGCTGCTAAGCTCTACCACCTAGTCAGATGTCACGGTGTTAGTGATGGTGAGCCTATGCTCGCCTTTTACGAGCTGCCTGGCAAAGAAGATAGACGATCTATTCTACTACAAAGGAACCCAGACCAACACGGGAGAATTTCGTTATGAAAAAAACTGGCAAACAAGACACCAGAATAGCATCAGGTGATGGAAAAGAGTCAACACTGCAAATGGAGATCTTTCTGCTTGTAGACATTTGTTATTTAATTTATTAATAGAAAAAATATATCCCTCTGTTAATTTAATATGTAAATAAAATTAATAAGTAATATACTAGCTGTCCCCGCGAACTTCGTTACACCTGTTCTGTTTATATGGGGTAACTTTAAATGTTGTTTTTTTCCTATTTTCCCTTTTTTTTCTTTTTAACCTTTCCGGACTTCCACAAATAATTCTAAACCAAAATTAGCCCAGCTTTCCTCGAGTTTTAGCGAGACTAACGAATGACAAGTGATTTTTAAATACAAGACTAGCTGTCCCGGAAAACTTTGTTCCATCTGTTGTTTGTAAGGGAAAATTTAAAATGCTATTTTTCCTAGTTTTTTTTCTCTTTCGAAATATAGTCCTTACAGATAAGTCATAGAGCTATGGCTCATGGCTTGGCTTAAGTCAGAGAGCTATCGTATACTCACCATTGTATCCGTACCCTACAAACCTAATTTTGAATGCGAATGCATGAACGAAACGATTTTGTACAAGTACTAGCCGTTTCGGCGAACTTCGTTCTACCCGTTCAGTGTTTATAAGAAAAATTAAAATATTTTTTTTTGTTTCGTCGCAGTCAAACGGGATGAAAACCGTCTCCTGGATCTAAGGTATCGCCATCCTCCACATCTATTTTCAGCCAAATTAGTGCTGCCGTTTTTGAGTTATAAATAGTGTAACTAACACGACTTTTTTTATATACAGGGTTACATCTAAAAAACAAGCCAAATTTTGAGAAAAGGATCGGAACAGATAACAACAAGAATTCATTTATAATTTGTACTCGACGCAAAATTCAAATATATATAATAAAACTGGTTCCCACCAAAGGGTCGTATTCGCAGGCTGATGACGTCATGATTCAGACTAGATACGACATAGCTTGACAACAAATACACAACAAACATTTTCACGGAATGTTTTAAATGAATGTATATAAAAGTAAATATTACGATTTGCCAATAATATCAAAAATACCTTACCATTCAATCCCATAGCCCCTTATTTCAAAATGTGGCCGGTCCTATCAAAGTTACCCTGTATATAGATTTTAAATTGTAATTTAAGGACGGACGGACACAACTTTCTTTATATATGCATTAATCAATTGCCTACTAATGTAATTATGTTAACAGTTGAATGATTTCATGCCAATTATTCAATTACCATCGCCTATGTCCCATATCCTGACAATCGTCGTGGTTAACACAAGGTTTTTATTTTTTACCTTATTTATTGGACAAAGCAAGACATACCCCTTCAAGTTTAAGTATGTTTTTACCACGTATTTAAATAGTTACTATCAACAGTACGGTTTTATTATACTAAGAAGTGAATAAAAATTACGTTATACGTATTTTTTGGAAATAGCAACTTTTTTATTCAAATTTTTGCGAACAACTCACTTTTTGCTATATGTGTTATTAGCAAATGGTCCTATTGCTAATAACCCATTTAACTTATCTTTTAGCCTATTGCAAACTGGTGGGCGGCAAGACCAACTCGGGGAAAATATCAATTTATTCCAACAAAATAATTAAGTTTGGGGAACTATTAGATCCTAGACTTAACAAGAGCTAACAGCGATGTACCCATTACATCTATGGAGTCTATTCTGTCTGCATTAAAAATTAACTCTTAGTTAATCCAACCTTAATACAATACAAATCCAATAATAATTGAGATATCTGGAGCGGTCTACACAACAATAGCTCGACCATCGTGTATTGGCTAATTACTTTCAAACGTCAAAAGCACCGCCCGCTGAAAGCTTCTTTGTCCCGCCGCGATGCGCACGCGCAGCTCTACAAACTACACATGCTCATAATTAACTTATAAATGCTGAATAGATATCGCAGACTGAGCAAATATAACAAGTTACGGAATAAGGAACACAGAACTATTTAGCTTTATGTAGGTAATGCTATTTTTAACGTTTATTCAATAGCGATTTTCTAAATAATGTAATAAAGTTGAAACTACTTTGACGTATTTGGTTTTGCTTTAGTGCTTGTCATTTAAAATAATAAAGTTGATTTGAAAATAATATAGTTAGCAACTAACATCTAAGTATATATAACAACAATGAAATAGTTTTAGAAAACTATTTATTAAAAACATACTTACGATTTATTTATAATTCAAAAAGCGCTTAACCAATTGTCATAAATACGTATAACAGAATTGGGAGTATAATATTCAATATAATCAGTCTACTCTGTGGAAAGTTGTGTGTGGCCTTTTTTCTTTTTTTTTAAGTTCATTTGTGGTTTATTTTTATTTTTCTTGGCATTAGCGTTAGTATATGCCATTGGTCAAGTTTTAATTTTGCATCAATTGTTTGTTTTAGCTTGTTATAAGTCGTCATAGATAGCCATGTCAGGGTCTTGCGTAAACCGGTGATCTCCTTACTCAAGCTCATTTAGTAAAATTTGGTGGTAACGATGATATACAAAATACAATAATTACTTCATAAATACACTTATGAACTATTACTGAACATAATTCTACAAAATGCCAACAAAATTGACTAATGATACTCAACACACATACGAAATTTAATAAATACGAAAAAAGCTGCGAAAACATTTTCTCTCGAAGGCGCCAAAACTTTATGCAAGGAGAGGGACTGACAAAAAATGTAATGGTGGTGTCGAATTGAAAACCTCTTTCATTTATTCTTTTGTTAAAGTAAAAGGTTCCCCGTGTTGGTCCGGGCTCCTTTGCAGAATAGATTTGGCTTTCCTTTCCTATGCCAAGCAGCTCGTAAAAGGCGAGCATATGCTTACCGTCACTAACACCGTGACATCCAACTAGTTGGTAGAGTTTCGCAGCGGTTCACCCGGATTGGTACCACCGCCTTACCTATTCCTGCCACCATAACGTCCAATGCTTGCCGTTGACGTGTTTCGGTTCAGAGGGTAAGGTACCCGGTAAAGTTACTTTTGCTCGAGGCCTAACATCCCGGCCGCAGGTTGGCAACGCACCATTACCACCTTTGGTGTCTCTAGGGGGCGAGAATTTCTTACTATCAGGAAATCCGTCTGCTTGTTTGCCTTCCGTAAACTTAAAAAAAGGCTTCCCCTATTAGTTCCAATTTGTGCAGCTTTATTTTATATACTTTTATTCCAATCCCTTTAAAGATTGCAATACAAGTACTAGTCGGAGTCATTGTAAATACCAAATTTCGTCGTGATTCAAGAGTATAAACGAAATTACATAACCAAACATCTAAACATCTTCACAAACGCATTCAGAATATTAACGAGAATGTGAATGTGAATGAATTTTGTTATTCATGAATGATTTATATGAATTTTAGTATGTTCTCAAAGTATTACTTCCTTGTAGGTTAGACTGGCAATGAACTTGGCGCCAGTATGTTTGCCGAGACAGAGCCGCATTCGGACAGCCCGTGGGCGGTGAGTTGGCTCTTGCGCAACCACTGGGGACCCACCGTCCGCGCGACAACGGTGCACATCAGCACATTACCATTCTACCGTTAAGTCCACTCGTTATAGCAACTTAATGATGTCACCCATACAAAACAATGGGACGAATGCGTGTTTATGTTTGAATACGGTTAGGTAGACATTTTGAACTTCGAACATAATTATCAGAATGTTAAGTTTGTACATAAAACCTTTTTAGTTGTGGGAAGAATGTCATCAAAATATGTATACTCTATGTTGTTTAAATTACGTTTTTTTTATTATATTGAAAGGCAAATAAGCAAACGGATTTCCTGATGGTAAGAAATTCACGCCCCCTACAGACGCCAAAGGTGATAATGGTGCGTTGCCAATTTGAGGCCTGGTGTTAGGCCTCGAGCAAACGTAAATGTACTGGCTACCTTATCCTCCGAACCGGAACACTTCAACGGCAAGTGCTGACGTTATAGCTACAGGAATACATAAGGCGGTGGTATCAATCCTGGCGAGTTGCTGCGAAACTCTACCACCTAATAGGATGTCACGGTGTTAGTGACTGTAAGCCTATGCTCGCCTTTTCAAACTGCCTGGCAGGAAGGCAGGTGGTCTATTCTGCAAATGAGCCCAGACCAACACGGAGAAAGATTGACAAATAAATGTAGTTAGGGCTATCTTTCTAATAGATAAAGTAATGCCCATAAGCATATCGTAATAAATAACTAACAACGTGCATATGACGCAAATGTATGTAGATATACACTTGTACATTATAGCAAATTATTTGAAAACGTGCTAATAAATTGTAAATAACTACGAAGACTAAATACCACATAACAAAGGTGTTTTTGTTTCTAATTCAATAAACCCAGAAGTAAAGCAACTACACATTAAGAGATTTAAAAATATACCTCGCTTTTTATGTGAGAGGTCAGCGAACAAGAGATAACTCCTGGTGGTAAGAGATAACCGTGAGCTATAGAAGTCATAGATGTTACAGGTGCATCGCTGTCCTGTGGCCAGGATGTTAGGGTTAGTGTGCAAGTCGAATGGCTACCCTACCCGGAACATGACATAGTCATTATGGTAGTAGGATTAGGTAAGACATGGATCCCTACCGGGCAAGCTTTTCACAGCACTCTACGACCAGTGGTCTTATTGGTAATGGCCTGTATTTTAACCTGTGCTTGCCTGTTACGGGCTGCATTGCAATGATGCAGACGTTCTATTCTATTCAACGAAACCGGAACACCAGAAATTAAGCAAAAAGAGTAGTATCTTCACGCCCATATCCCCGAAGAGGTTAGCAGAGGCAGAAACCGGGCACCCATGACTTACCGAAGACACGAAGTCCCACAATGTGATAGGTGGCAAGCCTATCGCCAACCGGGTAAGTATCCAATCCAGACTAACGTTTTCTTTTTTTGTTATTAGAAAATGGGAAAACCCAATTTTCTTTTTATTGCCCGACCCGGGAATCGAACCCGGGACCTCATGCAGTCAAGTCCGACAGCTGAACCGCTAGACCACAAAGGCGATGGACCATAGAGGAATTAAGAAAAATTTAAAAAGTTGGTCTTTTGCACTAAGTTTTTAAATTGCAAAATAAAAACGCCACAAACCGGAAAGGGCGACTGGTCCTAGCATTGCAAATCCGTCACTGTCTTATGTACAAAGTTTTAAATCATTCCGCTCGATTTTACTTTCTTTTAATAAAGAATTTATTTAACAAATAACATAATAACGAAATACACAATCATTATTATGCCTCAGTTGATAAAACCGTTCAATTGTTGAAATGTTGAGATGAATGCAGTTTGATAACCCGAAGGTTACCAACACAATTTAAACATAAAAACGTGGCCGAGTATTATTATGCATTTATAGTTAAACAGCAAAGTACAGTAGTACTATTTAAATTGCGCTTCGGCTTTATTCGTCAAGCTTCGGAAATCCAAATGTATTTTAAAGATCTATATAGAGTTGTTATTACACATAATTAATCATTTCGCTTAAATTTAGATTAGTCAGCCAATTTAAAAATAAAACTATGAAGTGTAAAAAGAGTAAAAATTGTAAACCCGAAACGCATAATTTAAATAGTAGTACTGTAAGTCTTATGGCTTCGTTTGCTAGAAAATAAACTTTAGCTTGAATTTTAAATTTGTGAAACTTCTGTTAGAATATAACCTTGTTAGACTTCAGGTAGGTAGAATATAACATTATGAAACTTTCCAAGATTATATTTTTTTTATGTAACGAGGTAACGACTTTATCATTAAATAGTGGAATAAGTAATTTAGTTTTTCAACTCTTATTAATATATTATGT
This sequence comes from Calephelis virginiensis, assembly GCA_002245475.1. Classification (NCBI taxonomy): domain Eukaryota; kingdom Metazoa; phylum Arthropoda; class Insecta; order Lepidoptera; family Riodinidae; genus Calephelis; species Calephelis virginiensis. Next base: position 399,381 of record NJDC01000163.1, read on the forward strand.
ACTATTAATAACTTCTTCCATTATTGCACTTAGCCTAGGATTCTTACAATTCTAAATCCTGACGCTGTCACGTCGGTGCTCACTATTGGCGTATCCCAGTATTTTTCCTTAGTTTCTCTGCATTAGGCAAAGCTTAGCATAGATTTTGATTTCTGTATTTTGGTTTTATGTCTTACTCAGTCCTCTCAATCAGAATAGCAACCGATTTCTATCATTAATTTATTTATTTCTCATAATTTATTTATTTATCTGTATTTAGGGTAGGTTAACTATACTAATTTGAGTGTGTAAAATTTCAAGCCTCAGGTTCGCAACGCATCAATGACATCTTTGTCTGTAACTCTGTGCCTGTGTCTATAAGCGATGTGTATTTATTACCATCAGGAATCTTCACCATCCCTTAACTACTACTTTAACCTACTAATAAAATAATTCAAACTGCAAAAAAAAAGTGTGTGTGTGTGTACTTATGTACACGCGTTAGAAGTTATACTTCTTCGGCGTAATAAGATAAAAATCTTTTTAAAAACTAAAATGTTATCTATAGCTAACTTCATCATGTCGGTTTTTCGTGACGGTGTGCGCGCGCATCGTAAAAATTTACCCTCATCATTTTTTCCTAACGCGCCAAATGAAGCATAACTTCAAAAAACTATTTCAATTTCATTCCTACGGGGTGATTTTATAACTTAATTTTCGAAAGGTAGCTAATTAATTGGTGTGATTATGATCAAATTTATATTCCCAAAAAAGTTACATTAAAATGTATACGTTACTGGTGGAGTAATAGTCTAACAAAGTACAAACTGGACAATTTCATTGAGTTTGATAATTCGAGAGATAGCAAAAGCAAACCACTTGTCGGATTGTGAAAAATCGGACCACCTCGGTTTCATGACCTATCTTTCCCAAAAAAAGAATCATCGACATTGGTTGGCTATTGGCCGAGTAATCGCGTAACATACAAAAAGTACAGTAGAGTGCAGTCAATTTAATAACCATCTCCTTTTTTGGAGTCGTTTAAAAATAAAACACTTTAAGTCATATTTTCGCATACAAATCTCATAGAAACATCAAACATAGAATCTCAATGTCACAAAAATGTAAATCTTTTTTAAGTTTCAATCTCATTCTGTGATTAAACCTAGAAAAAAAGGAGCGCGTGCATAAAGTCACAGATAATGAAATCAACTCTACGCTCTAGGCATACTAATTCCAAAGATAATGTTTACCTTACTGACGACGCAAAATAGGTGGACACCATCGACATATAGATTGACACAGCCATAAATAGTACTGTCATTCGTTTGTTTAATACTAATATATGTTATTATCTCTGTATATCATAAAACCGAAGGTTAAGAACTCACGCCGCGGTTTAAACCAGCGCCCGCCGCGTTTGCAGGCCCGCGGTTTCTGTAGAATATAGATTTATATGCAAAAAGTAAAAGCACATTTAAGGATGCGTTTTACTACCGCAGCGCCCGCGGTTGTTTGCGGTTCTCGCGGCAGCGGTCGCCCGCCAGTTGAATCGTACAAGTTTGAGGGGGATAAAATATCCCCCTCAAACCGCGATAGCTGTGTGACCGCACAAATTACCGGTCTCGTGAGTTTTTAAATAAAACCGTAGTTCTACGACCGTGGCGAACGCTGGTGGAAAACGCTCCCTGAGTTCTTAGCCAAATTAGGCGTTGGTACATTAAAAAAATATCACAAAAAACATGGTGGACGTCTCTGTAAAATGTAAATATGTAGTTCTGTCCAATGTTTGTTTAGTATTAATTATAGACAAGTTTGCTGTCTCAATATATTATAATATCGCAACCGATGTCTGTACATTAAAAACATACAAAACTATCATCATTGCATATATTAATAACAATAAATATCCCTGGACAAGTTACACAAATTGAATCTAACCTCAAAGTACGCAAATTGTATGCTAGTGTTTTGGGTCAGCGATACTAATACATAGAAATGTTTTAATAAACACCCAGACCCGGAAATGCAGACATCAAAATATTAATCATACAAATGCCTGCCCCCGTCGGGAATCGAATCCGAGCCTCGCGGTTGGTCGGCGTAGTTAGGCGTGTACGCTAGCCACTCGACCAACGAGGCTGTCAATTGTATAGTATAAGTAATTCGATTATTTAATATATTTTACTGAATTGTAGATTTTTGTTCTGTTCAGAACTTCTATCATGTTCCTGTATAAAGAGTAGAGTAGCAGATAATTTTACTTAGCCACAGGTTGGCAACGCATTATTTTTTGACTACAAGCGACGCGGACGGGTATTTCTTTACTAGCGGAAATCTATCTGCTTGTTTTCCTTCTAATCTCATCAAAAAAGCTGAACATAGTAAGATTTGTAACTTTGTATTTCAAAATTTTTAAAACACCAAAGAAGTCTTAAGTTCAAAATGTTTCTTCTTTTTAAGAAAAAAGTTTCTATACCCTAATCAATTTTATCCTGGTATGGGACAATCAGACTGATTGTGGTGTCATCACGCAAGCTAGGTCGCGGTCGTCAACTAGTATATACTAAAATAAATAATAAACAGAGACGAAGCTAGTCCTCTGTCCCTTTTTCACTACTATAAAATTAATATTCATAGCCGGCAACCGTTACAAAACTTAATTGTTTGAGATATAACTTTAATATTTGACTATCACAACATTAAACAAATGAATAAAGTTAGCTAATCGTTTAAAGTCTTGTGAATATGGACATTTTTTTAATAAAAAAATAAATTATGTGTTTATCGTATGACTGTTGGTATTTTTTTTATGAATTGAAAGGCAAACCAGCAGACGGATTTTCTGATGGTAAGAAATTCCATCCAAGAGACACCAAAGGTGGTAATGGTGCTTTGCCAAGCTGAAGCCGAGATGTTAGACCTCAAGCAAAGTTAAGTTTACCAGCTGCCGTACCCTCTGAACCAGAACGGTAAGCACTGTCTCTATGGCGGCAGGAATAGGTAAAGCTGTGGTACCAATCCGAGCGAGTCGCTGCGAAACTCTACCACCTAGTAGGATGTCACGATGTTAGTGACAGTAAGCGAATGCTCGCCTTTTACGAGCTGCCTGGCAGGAAGGCAGATGGTCTATTCTAGTATAACTTCTAACGCGTATAAATAAGTACACACACACTTTTTTTATTATTATTAGAAAATTAGAAAAACCCAATTTTCTTTTTGTTGTCCAACCCGGGATTCGAACCCGGGACCTCATGTAGTCAAGTCATGTAGCCCTATCCTATCCTATCAATACTGACTGATTCATCATCACCGAGCAAAAACTGTAAAAAATACAGCCACGGAATTTTATGAGAAGTTTTGTGTCGCTTTATTGACTATTATTTTTATTGTTTGTATGGGAGACTATCTTTTTAAGTTAAAAACATGAAACTTTATTTTAGGGCTACTTATTAAAAATGAGCAGATACGTATTTGAGCGTTCCTGCAAATTCCACCCCTAAGCGGATGAAATAGGGGTTGAAAGTTTGTATGAAATTCATCATTAATCAGTCCACATATTAACTGCCACGCGAGAAAAGCTGCGGGTAACAGCTAGTGTTAACATAAACCAAAACATTCCTTACTAGACCTTAATGCAGCTGGTAAGAAACGTAGCCGGAAATTAAGTAACGTTCAGCATTAGGTCTACAATCATACAAACAGACGTCTATGCTTAGCTAGTAATCAATCTGAAAAACGTAGTTACCGACTAGTCATCAGTGTAGGGACGGAAGATCAATTACTACTTATTGCCTTCATTAGAACTGACACACGCATGGGAAAAGTGGGATATCCTTTCACATTCTTCACATAGTAGATATGCAAACTATATGCATCATAAATATCAGAAACGACCTAGAAAGAGACATTGACATTCAAAATAAATGTTCAATAACAGAAGGTTCATTAAGAGTTTTTCCGGCGATCTTCAATCAAAGAGACGTGTTGGATTTTGTTTATGATTATGGAAGGCACAGAAGCAGACAGATTTCCTGATGGTAAAAAATTCTCGTATGGTAAAAAAATTGGTAAAAAGTTGTTTAAATTCTTGTGAATATGGATATTTTTTTAATAAAAAAATAAATTACCCTTTTTATATGCTATGGAAGACTCTAAGTGAATAAATATCCACAAATCGACTAGGAAACGATACGATGATCTGAGGTGCTTATTGCCGGATATGGTCAAAAGATGCTGATATTATGAAGTACGATTACGATTATCGCCTCTATGGTCTAGCGGTCCAAGTGTTGGACTTGACTTCAAGAGGTCCCGGTTTCGATTCCCGAGTAGGGCAACAAAAAGAAAATGTGTTTTTCCAATTTTCTTATAAAAAAATGTTGCTCGGGATTGGATATGTGACCGGTTCGATAGGCTTGCCACCTATCACATAGTGGGACTTTGTGTCTTCAGCTAGTGGGTGCCCTGGTTGTGCCTATGGCTATCTCTTCGGGCATATGGGCGTGAAAATACTTTATTAAGAAGTTTCTACCTAAAACTCGGCACATACATTCAAAATTCTTTACAGATTCCCGTTTCGTAATTCCGATACAAAATAGCACTCTACGCAAATCCACCCAATTCCGTACGAAAAAATTCCTGACGTGTGTGACAGTTCCATAATTTATTTGAATGTATGTGGCGGGTTTTAAATACAAAAATAAAAACCTAAGGATCACCCAAGAATTTCATTATTTAAAAAAAAAATTGAAGGGCTAAGTATGACATTGTGGGACTTAGTGTCTTCAGCTAGTCGTGGGTGCCCTGTTTGTGTCTCTGCCTATAACGTCGAGGGTAGGGCTTGAAAATACTTTTTTGTATGATTCTATTTGTTATTTATTTTCAGTTTATCAAAACATTTTTTTAAATAACATTAAATGTTTAAGCTTATTTATAACTAACGCTGTTTAGTCTTTCTCTGGTCTGCACCTATCTGGTAAAGCTATTGGAACACGTAAAGCTTCGGTATAAGGCTGTACCAATAGCATTTGCTAGGTTATTAAAGTGCAAAGGATATGCAGCGATTAGCCGACGATGAGTACAACTTTTGAGCGCGAAAAACAAAAAAACAATTTTAAGCTCTACATAAAAAATATAACTTTTTTTTGTATGACAATTTCATGACTAAAACTTTTTTTTGTGTACTTATGATAATATCATCACCAAAATTATTTTATGTACTTATATCATCTATGTTTATAAATATTACAAGAATGAAAATAACAATTTAAACATTTTGAAAAAGGTATGTTCTAATATATCTCAGAAAAAATATTTGCTTTTATTTAGGATTTTGGCCTCGATATTCTATAATTTCAAACATTACCTTCTCATTTTTATTTAATTTTTTGAACCCGTTAAGGGTTTACTTGTTTGCAGATTTCAGAAAGAGAACCGAAATTGTGACTACTTTTACTCTTACATTAAAAAATACTTCTTAACTTAAAATCTAAAAAACAATTTCATGGAAACTTTCTACTTAATTCTGTCAAAAAACAATCAATTCAATTAAAACTAATTTCAAATTAACTGGCTAGTTAAAAAAAACGAAAAATGCAAAAGACATTTTTAATATCTATAATATTTTAGCTGTTATAGGTAGGTACCTTAAATGTTAAACTCAGCGGTCCACTGACATTGCAAGCTGGTGGCGGTGGCTGGTATCCCCAAAAACAGTTCCAAGGCATGTTATATCATTTTCGAAAATCACGAAAATTGCAAGATAATAGAAACTATTTATAAAATAAATCCAACATTTTGAAAATTAGTGTTACATAAAAATTAATTACTGTAATTAATTAAGTCCGGGTTCATAATCTGGAACGATTTATGATAATATTTTGAGGTAGAGCGAGGTTTTAGCACACGGGGCGCGGGCGTTTGGCGGCGCAGATGCCTTATGACTGAATTGGAGACGCATACAGCTGATCCGTTCTCATCAATGGCAGTATCAAAATGTTACACAGTGATAAAAAATACAACATACTTATTCTACAGTTTTCCTCTGAAAACAATTTTCCTTTTGTTTTAGGTCATTTAGTATTCAATCCTCGAGAGTTGCCGCTCTTTGATTTGTGTTATTAGCATTTTTAGATCCATTTTTATAAACAAATATTTATTTTAGTAACTAGGTATATTTTTAGAGGGTTTAATACGTACGTATCTAGAATTCAGATTAAATTCATTAACGATCATTCATAAACACAAGTTGAAATATTTTAAATATCTCTATCTATATTATACTTTCAGCAAAGAGTATAATAATATAACTATACCTATTAAAAATTATCCGCCATTTATTGAATTTATCTGTTACAAAAATGTGATAAATTTAGAACCGCTGGACCGATTTCATGCAAACTTTACTTATGCAAAACATCTACTAAATAGTACGAACAAAGCTCAAACATTTGGTTTGAATAGGTGAGACCTCTTGAGTTATAAAATTACAACGAAAAGTGGCACTGATTTATTATTTAGATATCAATACTTATTGAAATTTCTACTCTAAGAAACTGTTTCAGATAACGTAAAATACTATTCTAACAATAAAAATATACAAAAACATCGTAACCATAAATATCTTTATATTTATAATAAATCAATAGCTTTTTAATTTAATAAAACCATAAAATAAAAAAATAACTAGCTCTACTTTCATAAACTATAACTTAGAACACGTTGAAAACTTTGATAAGAACAAAATAAAATAATTTCGTAACAGAAACCATTTAAAACCACGCATTCCATAAAGGCGATTTTAACTTTACGGCCTCTATCATTAACATGTATCCAACGCTCTAATACGCTCTAAATCCATTAACCACAATCTAAAAAAATATTAAGTGTCCAGTATTATCAATGTCATTTTACAATTATTGTTCTCTATCAACATACGACAGGACTAAATGCTTTTATAATTCAAAGAAAAGGAACTAACGCTGGACAATAATAAAACTTGAGGTTAAATACAATAGCAATAATTTTAGTACAATATCATAAAATACACAAACAAACCTGCGTTTTGGGTTGAAGGGGCTCATTGACCACAACCGAGCGCTGCCGGTCCCGAGACCACGGACAAGTCCAGGGCATAGTTATATTTTTTGCACAGATAACTCAAATTATTTTTCCAAATTTTGATATATTAATTGAATTTATATTTCACTTTATTTCGCATAATTTTGTCTTTTAGAAAAGTTTTGTGGACTATTTTTTTGGTTTTAAGAAATATGTGCGCGGAAATAAGCTGGAATATTCGTGCAACAGGGTAAAGGAAGATACGCATGCGTGCGTACGAGGAGCCGCGCACCACGGGACTACGGCCAGAATCTATCCCTATCGCTCTACGCAGTACGCACTCTATGGTAATACGCTATTTCAAAATATCTTCCCGAATAAAGAAGTTAGAGCAACCTAAAGCGCTACCTTTAACATTCCTTAATTTTGCAATTCAAGGTTTGAATTTCCGAACCATAAAGTTTTGAATAATACAAATGTAATATCTATTGTTTAATTCATGTTGATTAAAAATTTAAATGATACTCGAGGGTAATTTACTTGTTTTATTAATAATGCTTGCTTAAAAATGTTATCATAATTGTGGAATTTTTGAAGATTGTGTTTTTTTTTATTTAATAGGAAAAAAGCAATAATTACGGAAATTAGTGCCTTGGTCAATTAATAGATAGTAGATTACTAGTACAACAGCTCGCTTGGAATGTGTACCACCCCATAACCAGTTCCTTTTTTGGGAAACGGCAAAAATGGAACCCGTATAAATTCGTAATTTTTTTAATGATATTGGAAGGCAAACAATCAGACGGATTTTCTGACGGTAAGAAATTCATGTCGCCTAGACGCCAAATTTGCGTTGCCAACCTGTGGCCAGGATGTTAGGCCTCAAACAAAAGTAAGTTTACCGGCTACCTTTCCCTTCGAACCGGAACATTCGATGGCAAGCACTGACGTTACGGCGGCAGGAATAGGTAAGGCGGTGGTACCAATCTGGGTGAGTAGCTGCGAAACTCTACCACCTTGTAGGATGTTAAGATGTTAGTGACGGTAAGCCTATGCTCGCCTTTTATGAGCTGCCTGGCAGGAAATTAGATGGTCTATACTGCACGGGGTCATGTCTGTCTTTTTATTTTTCTGCCTGTCTGTCTGTCTGACTAGCCAGCTATTTTCCGAAACTGTAGGAACTATACTGTCGAAACTTACTAAGTACATGTATTCTGAAGTAAGTAGTATTTTTTTTAGTACGTCATAAATCGTAACTCGCGACCACTGTATGAACACCAAGAACGTTTATATAACGTTACCAGATGCTACGAAACCCTTGCACTAGGCTGTTTTAGCATCTTCACACCCATATCCCGGAAGAGGTAGGCAGAGGCACAACCAGGGCACCCATGACTAGCCGAAGTCACTAAGTCCCACAATGTGACAGGTGGCAAGCCCATCGCCAACAGGACACATATCCAATCCCCGGCAACGTTATTTTTATTAGCAAATTGAAAATATACGTTTTCTAATTTTTTTGTTGTCCCGAACCCGGGACCTCAACAACCTAAGTCCAACACCTGGACCGCTAGACCACAGCGGCGACAATTGTTTGTAACACAATATAAAGCTTTTAACATGAAAAAATACTTTGTTCATATATAACCTTTAAGTAATATTTAAAAAATTCAATTTTATAAAATACTAGCGGCCCGTATGTGCTAGCGAAGCGTATATGACTGCATAAATGACATAACACAACAAAACTACAAAAAAGATGAAAACAATTGAAAAAGATTTTAATATGACAGCACAATCTACACCTGAAAAAAGTTTCAATTACCCATTAACAACGTTATCCGCCATTTATTGATTCATTTGTTACAAAAAAATGTGATAAATGAAGAACTGTTCGACCGATTTTATGCAAACTTCACATAAATCATCATAACTTCACATAAATAATCATATATATATATATTACTATTTTACTAATTTATGCACCCCACAATATGGTACAACATTTTGGTACTTATGCTTAATACTTGTAACAACTTCTTAACATACATACTTCGCAAATAAGCAATTATCACTTTATTTCATTATAACACTTATTTGTTTAGTTGCCTTGCCTTGTCTACTTCAAAAAACTAACTTGCTTGTTTCGCCCCGTGTTGGTCCGGGCTCCTTTACAGAATAGACCATCTGCCTTCCTGCCAAGCAGCTCGTAAAAAGCGAGCATAGGCTTATCGTCACTAACACTGTGACATCCTACAAGGTGGTAGAGTTTCGCAACAACTCGCCCGGACTGGTACTACCGCCTTACCCATTCCTGCCGCCATAACATCAGTGCTTGCTGTCGACGTGTTACGGTTTGGAGGGTAAGGTAGCCGGTAAACTTACTTTTGCTCGAGGTCTAACATATGCAAGATGGACAAGCAAATATTTCACGATCATGTAGCTTGTGTATTATCCAAGGGGAGTGTCAAGTCTCTAAAATGGGCGTGCTTGTATACACTCATACATATCTTCACGCCAAGTCCCTTACGGAGTAAGCAGAGAGTATCTAGTGCCAGACCTTACGATCCTGACAAACCTGTTTGGCTTCCTTCACATTCATTCCATTTTCATACAAACAAGCCGGTTTTGGAGACTCTTGACACCACCCTCGGATAATATCCGATTGATCTGATCGTGGAATGTTAACCTTGGTCTCCCCGGGTACTTACATCCATCCACATTCGCATTGTATATATGCTTTGTCAATCTTTCCCCTGTCATTCTTTCCACATGACCGAACTAGTGAAGCATGCCCTTTTACACTTTAACACCAACACTTTCTTTCAATCCCGTATGAGTCCGAGTGTTTTTATGAAAAGAGTAATTAATGTGGAGGAAGCTAGGAAGGTATATAAGAGATAAATAAATAATTATCCCTGGACAAGTTACACAAATTGAATCTAACCCCAAAGTAAGCAAATTATATGCTTGTGTTATGGGTGTTAGTCAACGATACTATTACAAAGAAATACTTAAATAGATACAAGAATACATTTAATAAGCACCCAGACCCGAAAATGCAGACATCTAAATGTTCATCACACAAATTCCTGCCCCCGTTGGGAATCGAACCCGAGCCTCACGGTTCGTCGATGCAGTTAGGCGTGTACACTAGCCACTCAACCAACGACACGCTTGATAATTGCAAATGAATTTGCTCTCCCTTTACCGCTTCACTTGCCGTTACGATGTGTATGTATGTGTTTTCGAGTCAGATCAACCAGTTGTCTAGTTGGCAATGATTCATTTTACTTAAACGCTCGGCTCTCACAAGTTTCTAGGGATTTTTTTCTAAACAGGAACTCATACGGCCTTCCACAATTGCGTCGTTGTTCGCTATTGCTGTGTACTGGAGGGCTAGGTCGCCATAAAGATCCTACGATCTTAAGCCACTTATGCAAATTTACAGGCTACCATACTCTCAGGACCGGAACACGACACTGTCATTGTTCCGGCAAGAATAGGTAGGATGGTAACTCCCTACCCGGGTACCCGGGCAAGTTCTCGCATAGCACTCTTTCGCCAGTGGTCTTATAAGAATTGATAACCTATACTCGTCTATCATAGCGAGTATAGGTTACGTGGCAGGGTGGAAGATTATGTATTTTTTTTATGATATTGGAAGGCAAACAAGCAGACGGATTTCCTGGTGGCAAGAAGTTCACGCCGCCTAGAGACACCCAAGGTGGTAATGGTGCGTTGCCAACCTGAGGGCGGGATGTTAGGCCTCGAGCAAAAGTAAGTTTACCGGCTACCTTACCCTCCAAACCGGGACACGTCATGACGTTATGGCGGCAGGAATAGGTAAGGCGGTGGTACCAATCCGGACGAGTTGCTGCGAAACTCTACCACCTAGTCAGATGTCACGGTGCTAGTGACTGTAAACCTATGGTCGCCTTTTACGAGCTGCCTAAGAAATCGACTCAAACTAACACGGAAAAATTTATTCGCTATCTTAAAATACAAGAAAAAAGTATGGTTCTCTTCCAATACTGTAAAAAAACATACTTTAATATGACGAGTAATTCAACTACTACCAAATTCATCTAATATTCGGTTGCCCTAAATTTGAGGTCTTTTCAAGGTGTTCCAATCAGTGACGCTCAAGAAAACCTCTGAAACTCTCCTATCAGCTCAACAATAGGTTAAATAAATATATAACCGTGGACAAATTACATAAATTGAGCTAACGCCAAAGTGAGCACATTATATGCTTCTGTTATAGATGTTAGTCAACTATCTGCCTCGTTGGTCGAGTGGATAGCGTACACGACTAACTACACTGACCAACCGCATCACTCGGGTTCCATTCCCGACAGGGGCAGGCATTTTTTGTGATAAACATGTATATGTCTGCATTTCCGGGTCAGGGTGCTTATTAAATTTATTCTGGTACTATTTAAGTATTTCTATGTATTAGAATCGTTGACTTACTTTGGGGTTACATTTAATTTGTGGAACTTGTCCAGGGATATATATTTATTTATTATTTATATGTATATACTGATGTAATATAACACATACAAATAGTTAAATGAATATTGGAACAAATTTAATAAACATCCGCAGCCGGAATTACAGACATCTACGTTCATCACACCATTGCCTGCCCGTCCTGAATCGAACCTGAAACTCGCAGTTGATGGTGAATTTAGGCGTGTACGCTAACCTACCAATTTGTGAGACGGAACAGAATGTAGTCATACATTACATACTACTAGTATGTATGTCTGTATGTATGTATGTATGTATGTATGTATGTATGTATGTATGTATGTATGTGTGTATGTACGTACGTACGTATGTATGTATGTATGTATGTATGTATGTATGTATGTATGTATGTATGTATGTATGTATGTATGTATGTATGTATGTATGTATGTATGTATG
>NJDC01000163.1:415119-428575 GCA_002245475.1 Calephelis virginiensis
ATGGCCCCTTAATGCTTCTCTACAAGAAAATCATTTACACTTTTAAACGTTTTCTCTATCACCAAGTCAAATTCTTTCAAAATCTTTTTAATGGAAGTAATTTAAGATTACCAGGTATTTGGTTACACATACGAGTGAACATGCGGTAAGCATTATGTTTGCAAATATTATGTGTTTGGTTCGGCACATGCAGTTTTTCGCTATTTCTAAAATGTGACAAACCTAATAATTTGTTTGAAACTAATGATGTTATTTGTTAACAAATACACATACCGCCAAGATATTATATGAACAAAGTAAAAGTAATATTTAGAGTAGTTTAAATCGCCTCTGTGGTCTAGCGGTCCAAGTGTTGGACTTAGCTTCATGAGGTCCCGGGTTCGAATCCTGGGTCGGGTAACAAAAAGAAAATGAGTTCCAATTTTCAAAAAAAAATGTTGGTCGTGATTGGATATGTGTCCGGTTGCTGATAGGCTTGCCACCTATCACATTATGGGACTAGTGCCTTTGGCTAGTCTTGGGTGGCCTAATTGTGCCTCTGGCTACCTCTTTGGGGATATGGGCGTGAAGATACTTGCCTATTGCCAAATGCAAGCCGCACGCGCCCATGCAGAGCTTCGCAGCAACAATCATGATATAAAAAATATTACAGCCAGTATAAATTTCATATACACATTACAGTGGTTACGTTGTACATCTCTTCTGCAATATGCGCAAATTTATATTGTCAAATGTATCCTAATGATATATAACTTATAAATTTTTCGTCCTGAGAAGCTATTAAAGATGGTATCTGAGTAATAAATACTATTTGCTATATTAAAAATTTAAGTGAAGAAAAGCTGCAAAAAATTACTTCGATATCAAAAAATAAATCACCCAACTACACAAAAATTGAGATTTTTTTCACGATTTTCCAATAATACCATGATCGTAAGCTCTCAAAACAGTATTATTTTAATAATATTAAATGTCATCGGAAAAAAAAACCTTGTAACATATAACATAAAGTTGATTATAAAAGCGAACATTTAGGGAGATGAAAATAATACTGCTAGTAGCATTTATGGTCCAGACTTGGTGGCTACGGGACAAAGTACACAATTTCATAAATAAAAATAAAGCGGTACAGAAATGATACTGAAATCGATTTACAGACATAAAAATATGGACCTCAAAAATGTAATCTCCACCTTTTTTTAAAGCCAGTTCACAATCGAAAATACCTTTCTTAGTATTTAAACGGTTTCGATAAAAATAATTTATATGATAATCTAGGTCCCTATCTTTCAAAATATGATTAAAAAAAACCCATCAAACCTACTTCCCGTAATTAACGTTACAGTCACCTATCTCAATTATGTTTAAAGTAATATAATAATAGCGGTTTCCTCGCAAGTTCATCAGCGTAGTACATATTTTTATACGAACACAATTTATCCCTAATTATAGTCCTTTGGACTTGGATTTTTGTTTGAACTCGGGTCTTACAAATATTTCGTATCAAATTTCACCAAAATCGGTGCAAAAGTTTAGCAGTAAAAGGGCATCAGACAGGCAGACAGGCAGACTTTCGAATTTATAATATTGCCAACGACGTTGCCAGCGCAGAACAATTGCAGTTTTCATATGAACTTTTATCCCCTACTATAGTATCTTGGTGGTTTATTTTTGATAAAAAATAGCCTATGTTTGAACTCGAATCTTTAAATCAAATTTCATCACAATCGGTTCAGCGGTTTAGTCGTGAACGAACAACAGACAAAAGGACAGAATTTCGCTTTTATAATATTAATAAGTTTGGATGTATTTGCACAATTTAGAAAGGCTAAAAAGTTTTCTAGCTGACTGTACCTCTCTGTACGCAGAGCAAATTTAGAGCAATTACTGCACATTTTCGTTTGACCTCGTCTATTAATTTACCTCACATATTGGTAGTGAATTCAGTCATTAGACCCAATTACCGTATTCGTGTACACAAGTATTGTTGGGTATATGACGGTTTACTGGGCAAGTACAATCGAGACATTATTTATCTGCCTTCCTGCCTTGTAAGAGGTAAGAGTAGGTCACATGGGCCATTACCAACAGCAGTGCTGTGCAGACACTTGTACGAACAAAGATCAATCGCTTTACCAGTTTCTGCCACCATAATGAAAGTGTTATGTTCCGGTCCGGGGGGTAGGCGGTAGACTAGTAAAATTGGCCCAACACCTGGCCACAAGACAGCGACGTACCTGTAACATCTAAGTGTGGCATATATAGACCAATATGTATTACCATAAGGAGAGTCTTTGTTCGCTATCTTATTAAATAAAAAAAAATATGTATTGTCCATCCTGGTCGATACAAAGAATTTGCCATTGAATGTCATCTCAATGCTGCTAGCCATTGGTGGTAATTTTATTACATATTAAATTAATTTTAAGTTATCTCTGTCTTCTTTTAATGAAAGTAACAGAAAGAGACAAAACACTTTTAGTGCTGTCAAATTAGACCGTACACATCATTTCTACAGACGTTTAATCTATCACTCGGAAAATGTTATTAAAAACATCACGAATTAATATTATGTCCACACCAATCTGACATGTCTAAAATGTTCCATCTCTTTTGTTTTTATTTCATTTGAGAAAGATAGCGTGCATCTAAAATAAGTTTAGTTTGTGAACAGCAGAATCACCACCATTATCTTGTTTTTGTTTAGAGAGTAAGACGTCGGTTAACTGTTGGTTTTACCCCGTATTGGTCCGGGCTCCTTTGCAGAATAGACCATCCGCCTTCCTGCCAGGCATCTAGTAAAAGGCGAGCATAGGCTCACCGTCACTAACACCGTGACATCTGACTAGGTGGTAGAGTTAGCAGCGACTCGCTCGGATTGGTGGCCATAACGTTAGTGCTTCCCGTTAACGTGTTCCGGTTCGGAGGTTAAGAGAGCCGGTAAACTTACTTTTTCTCGAGGTCTAACTTCCCGACCTCAGGTTGGCAACGCACCATTACCACCTTTGGTGTCTCTAGACGGCGTGAATTTCTTACTATTAGGAAATTTGTCTGCTTATGTCAATAACGTACGTAATAATTTTGTTCAGTATAAAACTACTGCTAAAAAAATAGTCACATGCTGATTACAAATAAAAATTTTAAAGAAAAAGAATTCGCAGCTCACTCCACACTTTTTTGAAGAATCATCAGTTAAGAGGTATGGAAAGGTTTCGTGTAGACACGTTTATTTCACAAACTGACAAATTAATTTAAAAGAACACCTTTAAAAAACATTGTCAACATACCAAGTATCTTGTACACGCCCATATCCCCGAAATGGTAGGCAGAGTCACAACCAGGGTACCCACGACTAGCCGAAGACACTAAGTCCCACAACAAAAAGACAATAATTCCACATGATAAGTGGTAAGCCTTTGGCCAATCGGTCACAAATCCAATCCTGGGTAAGTAGCAACGTTATATTTACTAGAAAATTGAAACGACATATTTTCTAAATTATTGTGTTGGACCTCTAGAAGTCAAGTCAGACACCGAATTGCTAGACCACCAAGGCGACAGCATACGAAGAACTTGACACTTGATTTAGTTTTCTTTGTCAATTAACAACAATAAAATCTGATAAATTGGCCAAAAAATTTAAAAGAATTTGAGGAATTTCGTCATCAAGACATTAATGCAAATGAACTTAAAACTGAATGTTTTTATTTTAGTCAATATTTAATCGACATCGCAAAATCATCAGTGGATTTGAAAATCTCATATCTTGCTAAAGTCTGAGTAATTAGAAGAAACTTTTCCACTAAGTTTTTTAACGACTTAGTAATTTGTCAATTATGAGCATAGAAAGCGATAGATGATAGGTATTTTTCAGAACATTGAGTTTGAGGATTTAGTAGAAGATTTTGCTCAACAGAAATCTCGAAAGAAACTATTATCGTAATCATAGAAAACAGCAGCTTTCTAATATTATATATGACATACTCGTACTGTAATATATATTATTACTCGTAATAAAGTAGATCACAGTGAAAAAAACGACGGGTTGCACTACGAGAGTGCCAGCAGAAGTGAAAACTTGAATATTAATGTTGTGCATTTTTGATATTTTATGGGTTAGGGAATAATTTTGCACGAATTGCTTTAATTATCAGTATGAAAGTACTATCATTTATGAGGTAGAATACAATACTCATTTATTGCGCCGTCTAAACGAAACAGCAGGCGCAGGCATACATTTTCACCGCGACGTAGAAAGAGAGGGGGATACTTCCTCTCCTACGCCGCGCCCGCGCCGGCTGTTTACTCTCCATCCGTCTTACGAATTTTCAATCAGGTCACGTGTCCTGACGCAAGTTTAGAAGTTTTTACCCATTTCAAATAAAGTGCTCAACGCCGCTAAACAAGTTTTCACATCAAAAATGTAAAGTTTTACATTTCAAAAAGGCCCAAAGGTTTTGTGTGCCCAAGGGCTCCAGCAATACTGGTATTATTTTAAGGCCAGTCATTATGAGATTACCACCAAAGAGTATATAAATACTACGTAATGAGAGACTGGACTTCCATAGATACATAGCAAACCCGAATTTGTATAAAGTTTACTTGAAAAATTATAACCCGTATAATTTGAAAGTAAAACTAAAGGCATTCAGATATAAGGCAACCAGTGTCATATGATGTGGGCGAATAAGAAACATAGCAAACTTACTTTTTTTATTTTTTTATATGAAAGTTGCGCCAAACTGATTACCACCTAATTTAATACGTATACATCCATAGAATACCTACTGTTTTATTTGTTGTTATTTTACTGGCAAGACATAACGGCTTATGTTTAACCACAAAAACGCACTTATCCATACATAGTTAATATTATAAATGCGAAAGTCTATCTATAAGTATTAAAATAAATGTGGCATGACAATGCAAATATTATGTCATAGTCTGTCTATCCATTACGCGTTCACGGCTAAACTGTTGGGCCGACCTGATGAAATTTGATATGTACTATGTAGGTACATAGTTATACAAATAGTCGTCATCAAACATAGGCTAAAGTTTCAAAAACAAAATCCCAAAAAAATCAAGAAAGAAAAAATAATAAAACCAGTGATGAGTTTGTATGAAAATCGTAACCATTTTACGCGAGAAAATAGCTCTTAGTATAATATCAAACGCAAAGTTTTATATTCTTAAAGGAGTTTTGGCGGGATAGGGAGAAAAGATGGCCGGAGTTTTCGTTTAGATATGAGTAAAGTTTGAAAAAATTGGTGGCATTTTGTATAATTTTGTTTAGTTGAGGTGTAAAGAAGAAGAAAAAGTGTAGTGTGTTTTTTCGTTGCCGCCAAAACTAACTTGATTATTTTATATAAAGATGCCATCGCTTTACCCATGAGCGTCTCCAGGATTATTTTCAGGGGGGTGCTTCTCCATCTATACATACTGTTAACTAATATTAAACATCGAAATAAACATGTATAGCAACATACATATTTACATACGAACACATACATACATACATACATAGTCTCGAAAAGCATTACTCTCCCGCAAGTTCAGTCATGTAATTTTTTCTGTTTACTTTCTTTCCGGACAGTTGAACCCCCTTGCACCCTGCTGCCGGCGCCCATGGCTTTACCTAAGACCCTGACATGATTGACTACGAAATAGGACTACTTTGAATAATTTTACAAAATTGTGTGATAAATTTTATTGATGAAAACTGATTAGGCTTCGAATAGTGGCAGATGCTAACGCCCAAGCTAAAAAATTAACAAAATGTTCATGGAGTAAAGTTTGATACCGACTCTTGTCAGCATTAGACTAGAGATTTACAAAATTCCTAACAGATAGATAAATAAGAAATTATTTCTTTCACACAGGCCATAATATCGAATATTGTGATACTTCGGTATAATCCTTAAACTATCATAAAAAAAAATACTGACTTTAAAAAAGGAGGAAGTTATATGCTGTATATTTTTTATGTCAATATATTTCTCCGTAATTTCTGAACCGGTTTTAAAAGTTTTGTTTTTACTTGAAAGAGTACTTCCGAGGTGGCCCCATTTTAACATATTTATTTCACTCGAATCTTACAAAGATGCTTGTGAAGCATCTATCTTATATATAAAATTCTCGTGTCACAATGTTAGTTACCGTACTCCTCCGAAATGCTTTATCGATTTTCACCAAATTTATAAGCATATTCAGTAGGTCTGTGTATCGGCCACTATCTATTTTTAATAAAATCACATTAAAATATAGCAGAACAACATCTGCCGGGTCAGCTAATCTAATCTAACAAATCTAAAACCTGCCACCGGATCAAAACGCGGAACTCTGGATCGCCATAATCCTAGGGAAATCAAAGAAAATACTTTATTTTTGTATTATATCAATTAAATTAATTCTGGTATCTATTTAAATATTTCTATGTATTAGAATCGTTGACTAACATCCATAACACAAGCATATAATTTGCTTACCTTGGGGTTAAATTCAATTTGTGTAACTTGTCCAGGAATATTTATTTATTTATTTATACGTACATGCAAAATTAATTTATCGAAACCGAAGTCGGTTTCTTGCAGTTTCACCGCGCTTTTTACTGTGCAAACTAATTGGTGAAAATTAAATCAAGGGGATTTATTTCGCAAATCGTAACGATGAAATTGCAAAAAAACAATACAGGCGAACAACGTTACATATAATCGTACTTGCCTTTATTTTGCATACATACAATAACCTGTTAACCTCTGTCTTCAAAGTACACTGTTGTAAGTGTTGTTGAACGAATATAATATCTATTGTTTCCACATGAGACGTGAATGTACTAAATATCAAATATATTATTTTCATTTTCATTGAATATTATAATTAAAATCTTAATAAAAATTTTAATTTGCTTTTTACATAACATTCCTGCAGTATTTTCCGTTTAAATAGTAACTAATTTTAAATGGTTTGCGAAAAAAATATGAAAAAACAAAAAAAACACCTAAATAATAAAAAGTATATTATCTTATATATACGAATACGAATTTTAAATGATTGACGAACAAAGCAAGAAGACCTAAATACTAATAGGTGTATCTGAGTAGTAAAACTACTAGATGTGCTAAAAATTCCTAAAAGTTACAAAAAAACTTGAACACTTGTTGAACACATTTTTTACTAAATACCTACACACATTTTTTACTAATCTTGTACCAATAACATGCTGCCATTTCATCCACGTGTAGTACGGTGTTTTTTTATGTTACACGTCAGCGTACAAGTACACGGCTGTCCTGATGATAAACTCTACCACCTAATCACATGTCACGGTGTTATTGACGGTAAGCCTATCCTCGCCTTTTACGAGCTGCCTGGCACAGGAAGGCCAGGCAGCTCGTAAAAGCTCGCAGGCCAGGAAGGTCTATTCTGTAAAGGAGCCTGAACCAACACGGGGAACTTTGGCTGAATATCAATTTTGGACAATATTTAGTGCAACAGATGGCTAAGGTACGGTATATGGTAAGATGGAAGATTTGTCGACACGCACAGGTATCACTTGTATGGTCTATGTGAATAAAGTTTTTTTCTGACTCAGGTTCTAATAAGTGATCACTGCCGTCCACAGACTTTTGCAAAATTGCTTTATTAATCCTATTACAGAAGCGTAGCCAAATTTTCGGGAATGAATTCGCTCTATTGAAGGTTCCTGAGTCGTAACTGGTGCCTATCTATTCGGTAATACTACAGTTGATAATTAGTTCTTTAAAGGTGTTACATGAGGTCAGAAATGTCTTCGGAAACATCCGGTAGAGGATCGACATGCACCATAGCAGCGGCTATGAAACTTTAAGCTCAACTCAGCTTAAAACTTTAAACTAACTTCAACTTATGCAAAGCTTAACATCACATGCTTAAAGTGGAAAGAAAGATTATAATTTAGTATCCACGTGTTTCTTATACTCAGGACTTTTTCCTGCAAAGACAATAAAACAATATGTCTAATTTTGTAGAAAGGATATTTGACACTATTGTTGACCCAGGTCCTTTTTGTAAAATAGACCATCTGGCTCTGTTCCAAGCAGCTCGTAAGAGTTGATTATAATTAGAATCGGCCATTATCAATAGTGTTGATAGTAATATCAACTCTACCTTTTCTAATGCAGCTTTAGCTCTAATTTGATGATTACCACATTTAAGGCTGGTTCCTATAATCAACGAACCGTCAGTATAACGATTGGCTGTTCATCTAAAAGTAACGAAGCGTTGCTCATACTAACGCAAATTTTTAGAGTTAACAGTCGATAACAAACGACCGTTCGTTAACTACCATTCGCAAGAAAAACGACTCGGTTCTTGAATATAGGAACCGGGTATTACAGTTTTTAAAATGAAAAGAATAAGCTAGAATACATTTTTTGATGAAGACATTTTGCTCCATTTGTATTAATCACAGCTCTTATGCATTTGTTCATTTCTTATATGGGTTTGGGTTCACTGAGTAGGATACACCATCTACCTCTCTATCTGGCAGCTCGAAGGAACTGAGCAAGGGTTAAATAGGTCAATAATCTGGGATTTACTGCCTTTTATCTCTTCTTACCATCATAATAACATATTCAAGTTCCGATCTGGAGGGTAGAGTAGCTAATAGATTTGCAAATTCGGCTTAAAACAATCCGGCCACATGTCGGCGACAGTACCTTTATGGTGGTAACACTTATGGTGTCTATAGACCACGACAGCATAATGACGGTAGTCTCTGTCATCAGGAGAGACGGTTTCCTACTTGTTTGATGTTTGGTGCAATAAAAAAATGACAAAACCAAGAAACAAGTTCTTCTAAGAGTTCTAAGAGTTTCTTAGTTTGACGTGTAGTTTTCAAATTAAAAATGTACTTATTATGGACGAAGCATAATAAGTACATTTTTACTTTGAAAATCAAGAATATCCAAACTAAAACCCAACGCCGTATCTCCTAAACTATTAACGTAGCGCATGTGAAAATCCTTGTTTACAAATCGATTTATTTCTAACTTCATCTAAATGTCAAAGGTCGATTCATATCATATACATTATGTATGCAATATGTAATATAGTAAAAAACATTATTAAAAAAATCAAACATCACATGTTACAGTTATTACCTACATGATATATCCTATGAAATGATCGCGTTAAAGTTCTTTTACGGCTGTCACGGATAAGTATGGTGGCAGTTACACATATGTCTTACAAATTCAGTAGGTACTCATTACAATCGTGTTCCGGTTCCGGGGCTGTTGCAGCTGTTAGTTTCATTTTTTCTACTCTAAACAGGAGGAGGTTGTCATTCAGACTATATATGTTTTTATTTATTTTGTAGGTTTGTTAGGCGATTGCTCCGCAAATTAGGAATGGATTTCGATGATTCCTTTCTTATCAGATAGCGAGGTAAGTAGAGGTAGTGGGTTTATTATATACCCACATGTCTGAGTAATGAAATTGAATCTCTTTTTTGCAATTTCGAAACGCTTATTTTTTTAATAATTGATAGCTGACCCGGCGAACTTCGTATCGCTTGAAATTACTAAGTTTTTATATAGTAAAATTTAAAGTATTGTTTTTCCTACTTTCCCGGATCGGAAAACCATGTGATCCTTCTGACAATAACTACCGTAACAGAATTAGCAAAACTGCTCCACGTATAGAATAAGGAAAAAAGACAGCCCGCTAAGTTTCTTGCCGGATCTTCTCAGTGTATGGCCGCGTTCCGATCCGGTGGTAGTTCTAGTATAATATAGACTCGTCACAAGTGCCTCTTGTAAGGGGAATGTGAATAAAAATATATTATATTCTATTCATCCGTTCAGGCGTGATGCGCTGACCAGGCGAAATGGTATCCCTGTTTATATATTATTAGGTATATAGATTGTTTGACATCTTATTTTTATGGTAAAAGTATCTCCTCATTGTCAGATACAACCAGGACCTAAAGTCTCTATAGATACCGTAGATGTTATAGGTATAATCCCTGTGTTGGTTCGGGCTCTTTTGTAGAATAGACCATCTGCCTTCCTGACAGGAAGCTCGTAAAAGGCGAGCATAGGCTTACCGTCACTAACACTGTGACATCTAACTAGGTGGTAGAGTTTCGCAACAGCAACTTGCCCGGATTGATACCCACCGCCTTACCTATTTCTGCCGCTGTAACGTTAGTGCTTGTCGCTGACGTGTTCCGATTCGGAGGGCAAGGTAGCCGGTGAACTTACTTTTGCACGAGGTCTCTCTCATCTCGGCCGCAGGTTGGCAACGCATCATTCCCACCTTTAGTCAGGGTCTCTAGGCAGTGTAAATTTCTTACCATCAGAAAATCCGTCTGCTTGTTTGCTTTCCAATATCATAAAAAAGGTGAGTCGTTGATCTGTAGCCAGGGTATTAAAATAAGTGTGCATTCTCCCAGCTATCTAACCTTCCGCAGCGGAACACGACAGTGCATAAAACTGTCACTATGGCGGTAGGAATTATAATTGATGTACATAGATGTCTGTATTTCCGGGTCTGGGTATTTATTAAATTTGTACTGGTATTTATTTAAGTATTTCTATGTATTAGTATCGTCGTTTAATACAGGCATACAATTTGCTTACTTTGGGGTTATGACAATAAATAGACATCCCTGTACAAATTATATAATTTCTGTACAAATTATGTATATGGATGTCTATTTATTTATTGAAGTAGTTGGAGGGTTATAGAATATTTAACGTCGCCCTACAACGTTCAGATACAGAATAGATAAGATGTTAGAGTGGTATCTATTTAAGTATTTCTATGTATTAGTATCGTTGTTTAAGACAGGCATACAATTCGCTTACTTTGGGGTTAATAAATAAATAGACATCCCTGTACAATTTATATAATTTGTACAGGGATGTCTATTTATTTATTGAAGTAGTTGGAGGGTTATAGAATATTTAACGTCGCCCTACAACGTTCAGATACAGAATAGATAAGATGTTAGAGAGAAGTAACATAATATATCCCACGTATATGATAAATGCGAAAGTTTATAAGGATGTGTGTATGTTTGTTACTCTTTCACGCTCGACTGGCAGAATGGATTTGTCTGAAATTTGGTACAGATAGATTGTGACCTGGATTAACATACAGGCTACATTTCATCCCGATCGCACAACGGGTTCCTGCGAAAACGCGGGCGAAGCCGCAGGTAACAGCTAGTAATATATTCGACTACTTCTTATATTTTTTTTGGGACAGCTTTGAGTTAAAATATGTTTAGCAGTTTTTTTGCCTGATTACGGAAAATCTACTTCATATCTACTCATATACACACCGGTTTTATTTAGTTTTGCTGTTTTTTTTAATAAAGGTAAGCAATTTAAAATCTAAGCAAAATAAGTATCGTCACACACATATCACTAAAGATATAGGCAGAGGCTACCCACGACTAGCCAGAGACACTAAGTCAAACAAAATAGATGGCAAGCCTATCGCTAACTGGACACATATCAAATCCCGGGCAACGTTATTTTTATTAGAAAATTGAAAACACAGAATTCCTATAGTTTTGTTGTCAAACCTGGGGATCGAACTCTAGACCTCAAGAAGTCAAGTCCGTTGCCGGATCGCTAAGCGAAAGAGGCCATGAGTTAAAAGCGAAGATAACGTCGATTAAAGAAAATAGGTACGTACTGATTTTAAGTACGCGAGCAAAGCTGAGGGCGTAGACTACTATTTTTATAACAATCTATTTCAAAACTAACATACAATACATAATACAAAATAAAAAACAACTGAATTCACTTACCACATATTTATGAAGTCCTAAATACTGTTTTAGTTGCTTCACTAAAATAAAAATAGTTCTGCAAACTCTTCTCTTTAAACACGTTAATATTAGATATACAGAAAATAAAAACAATAACATAGTTACACATTCAAAGTCCATGATTTTATTTCATCAAACACTTCAGGTATATGTGTGTTAAGTTTGCCGGTTCACAGAACTCTACCAACTATTTACGTGCTACGGGACGCTACTTGAACTGAAGAATGATTTGTGCATGTACCTACTTAATGTTGGGAGGTGAGAAACAAATATGTAAAATAGTAATGACTTTAGTATTAAGTACTAGATTACTCAATGTGAAATAAATGTAATAAATGAACCGCCTGTAATGTTATGAAAATTGAACGTCACTACATAGTATAAAACTCTGTCCCTATGTCCCTTTGTATGCTTGAATCTTTAAAACTACGCAACGGATTTTGATGCAGTTTTTTTAATAGATAAAGTGATTGCAGAGGAAGGTTTATATGTATATTTTATATCCGTGCGAAGCAGGGGCGGGCCGCTAGATACAATATTTAGCGGGAAACGTGCAAGCGGCACTTTTACCGCCTTATTAATAAACACGGAGTAATGTACCCCAAGGTACAACCTGGTATTACATCCTTTACTACAATGTGATACAAACTATAAAATCAACTTAATTTTACTCCTTTGTTAGTGCATGTTTATATATAAGTGGGGTATGGTTGTCGGATGGTTCAAATAACTAGATTAAAGAAATAAGTATCTTCACGCCCATATTCACGCACAACCAGGGCACCCACGGATAGTGGGTGCCCTGGTTGTGCCGAAGACACTAATTCCCACAATGTAATAGGTGGCAAGCCTCCGCCAACCGGGCCCATATCCAATCCCAGGCAACTTTTTTTTTATTAGAAAATTGGAAAACCCAAATTTTCTTTTTGTTGCCGACCCGGGATTCGAACCCGGGACCTCATGCAGTCAAGTCCAAGATCTGAACTGCTAGACCACAGAGGCGATATAAAAGTAATATCTTCCTGAAATTAAGGTCAAGTAGTAAAAAAATTGTAAAAAATTACGTAAACATTCAACATTAGAAAAAACACTCAATGGATTTTTTCTTACTTAAATATTCATTCATATTTATATTTACTTTGTTTCTAGTAGACGTGGTCACATAAGGAATTTTGTTGTAAGCTTGCACATAAAACAGTCTATATAATCTACATATCGGGCAGTTTCCCTGCGGGTTAGACCGAGTATCGAGTGTCATGTATTAGGTTTCCTATAAACCTGTCTAGCTTTCTCCACATTCATGCTGCTGCTGCACGTCAGTTTCGGAAACTCTTGATACCACCACCGGATGCTACCGGAGCGATTTGGTCGTTGAATATTAATCTAGGTCTCACGGGTACCTACCGACATCTATCCGCATTCACTTATATTTGTTTTGTTAATATTTCACCACCCAATCTTTTCATAAGACCAAACCAAGGGACATGCCCTTTGTCATTTTTACACCAAAACACACTCTTATTTTCCGTAGCCTAAATTGATGACGAAGAATGGTGGAAAAACCATTACATTTTAAAGGCGGCTACGACGGTCTCCTATCCTGTTTTACCATCAGAGTTAGTTTCCGGT
>NJDC01000163.1:428838-443447 GCA_002245475.1 Calephelis virginiensis
CATTCACTTATATTTGTTTTGTTAATATTTCACCTACCAATCTTTTCATAAGACCAAACCAAGGGACATGACCTTTGTCATTTTTACACCAAAACACACTCTTATTTTCCGTAGCCTAAATTGATGACAAAGAATGGTGGAAAAACCATTACATTTTAAAGGCGGCTACGACGGTCTCCTATCCTGTTTTACCATCAAAGTTAGTTTCCGGTCGGTTTGAAAAATATAATAGCTTATAACGTAAAACCAGGAGGCAAATATCATGTGAACGACTTATTTATGTTACTATGTATCATTCACTGATATGTTGCTGTAAGCAAAGACGATATAATATTTAGGTATGTACTAATCTCTGGCTTTTATATTTAACTAGCGCCTTATTATGTATGATAGCAATTTGGTTGGCCTACTACTATATAATATTAAACAGGCGCTTCACAAAATACATTTCTTAGTCCATCCAGGCACATCAGTGGTGACTGGTAGATATTATGGTAGTTACTAGTCAGTTTATTGTAAATTATTATGGAAAAAAATATGTATGTAAATGTAGCCACAAATGTATCTTCTAAAAAAGAATACAATTTTCTCAGAACTCACTTCTGTGAGATTGACAGCAATGATGTACATACCTACCTTAGTAAGCGCCCAATCCCGTCTTTTATTCAAAGTTTCTAAAATTGCTTACATGGGCGCCGGCAGCAGGTTGCAAGGGGGTTCAACTGCAACCCCCCTGTCCGGAAAGAAACTACCTAGATAGTAAAAATTACATGACTGAACTTGCGGGAGAGTAATGCTTTTCGAGACTATGTATGTATGTTTGTGTTGTTCGTATGTAAATATGTATGTTGCTATACATGTTTCTTTCGATGTTTAATATTGGTTAACAGTATGTATAGATGGAAATGCACCCCCCTGAAAATAATCCTGGCGACGCTCATTACTACTTACAAATAAAAAAATAATTAAAAAAACATTGTCCAGTGAACCAAATTGTGACTCTAAACTATTCTCGAATCCCCTTGAACATTCATCAAAAGGAATATATATTTCTTGTGTTCGTGTGTTTGTCACTAAACTCCTCCTTTTGATGAATTTTTGATGAATGATTATTTTCAGGATTATTTTCAGGGGGGTGCATCTCCATATATATATACATACATATCTACCCCTATATAACTGGTTTGGATTTACGGAAACGCCAAATTTAAACACTACCTCTGTTTCCATACAGACGCTAACATCTTTCCTTGTATCCCGGACTTGTAATGAACTGCACAATTTTAATCCTACCCGTTTGTGGATCTCAACATACATTATAATTTTTTGTTCAGTTTTTAAAAGAAAAATATGTAAAAATCTCCCTCAAAATTTGGCTGGTCTTTTAAAGGTAAGCCTGTACATTTTATAAATTACGTACCGAGAGAACTACTCTCGCAGGTTCAACATTTTCAAAGAAAACCAGTCGAGTCGTTTCAGAGGACTTCGATCCCCAACATACATGAGAAAGCCAATAATCAACACTAAGTCTTGGCTACTTAGAAATGTTGTTATGTTAAGTAAATGATACCAGAGATTAGAGATATTGTCTTTGATGATACTTAAGCTGATTGCGAATATTACGACATAAATCTGAGTTTTGGCGCCATCGAGAGAAAAGGTGGTCAAAGTTTTTTTCATAATTATTGAATTTCGTGTTTATATTGATTGAAATTAGTCAATTTTGGTGGCATTTTGTACAATTTTGTTCAGTGAAAGTGCACAAATGAAATAATCATGAAGAAATTAGCGTTTCATGTTTTCCCCGTTGCCGCCAAATCTCACTATATGAGCTTGAGTAATGAGGCCACCGCTTTACTCAAGACCCGACATGACTTTTATTGACGACTTGTACTAATTTTAAATAACTGAAACCCGATTTAGGTAAAACGGTTAACTTGGTGCAAATTTCTACTTGACTAATAGCAAAACGCTAACGCGAATGCCAAAAACTAAAGAAAGAAAACACAAAAAATCTTTTGTAATTTCATTGCCTTGTACTGAACAGTTAAAATTTAGTTTATTTAAAATATTAAAACAAACATTCTGAGCTAAATCTGGCATATAAAAACTGTAAAAAGAAGTTACCTCACTTTGCTGAGTTTTCTCAATTCTTTCCGATCGGCTTGATCTTTTCGAGTAATTCTTTGCTTTCACACGCTGCGTTTGACCTACGGACATCATTATCTTAGTTCCAACGTGACGATCCTTTATCGTGCGAAACTACTACCCAACTATATTCATTCCCAATAGTTACGAATAACCAACTTTTAAAAACAAGCATAGGAACTTATTCCTGATAGATCAGCAATGCGATTGGACGAAGGCCCTTTCCTGAGATTTGCAGGCTCCCCTTATATAGAAAAAACTCAGGTCTGCACGAATGGTAATATTTGTAACTTGATGGTATCTGTCTCCCCGCAAGAGACTTGGCATAAGATATTTATTTATATTGTCTGTTTTAAGACAAAATAGAGACTTCTATAAACCTTAATAACATAACTTATACATCCGAGTCACGTCACTATGCTGAAAATGGACCCAAGGACAGCATTAATTAAAACCACTTATCATTTAGATATTAATATATTTTCGAATCTAAAATGTACAAAAAATACAACTTAAAATAATGTACTTATAACACCTGGTTTTAGAAATTATGAACTTGAAATATTTTGGATGTACATCGTTTTCGGATTTTGTAATTGACAATTACCGTGGTGAACGATTGAATGAAAACTACTAGGAACAAAAAGAGTAACTACAATCATACTATATCAGTAATATATAAACCGGGCCATCTTTCAATACATTTATACCAAAAATTAATAAATTCGACTTTGATAATATCAGGGCGGTTGTGTAAAAGGCGTCGATAAAACTACCTTGCCTGTTGAAGGTCCACTAAAAGATTAAACATAACAACCTATATCAAATTTATTATTTAATCAACCATATCTTTATAACAACTTTGGTTGTGTAATCTAGTCGTAAAAATATATGTATTTTAGCTATTTACAATATAAAACATACATACAATGCGTCGAAATGCACAGCAACACAAGGAGCTCATAATTAACATCTGATGAACTAAATAACACAGACATAACGGCCACCCGCAAAAACGATTACAGCTTACGTATAAGACTAGTTCTAACCAACATTAAACAAAGTTTAAGTCCACTTAAGACTTGGGTATACACTTAGTTCTAGAAGCTGATAAATATTACCCACCCGTAACTCTGTGTCTAACACATTTTTAATATATTAATAAAGCATGCATCAGCGATAATCCTTTCTGCTGTTGGCCAATACATTTTTTTTCGAAAAACATAATTAGTCTTAGAAACATTATCTACAACAAAATGTTTACACCTAAAGAAATATACACAATACCCCTGGCACGCAGACGACAGGCCGAGACAAGAGGCATGATTTTATACAAAAAATAAAATCAAAATTGTACGGGAGCATTTGATACCTCGTTGTATTAGCGACTGCCATCTCATTTTACATATATATATATCACACGAATCAAGAATACAGTCAACGGCGTACATATATAATTTGGTGAAACTATAAACAAATACAGGATGTACTAATTATGTTTTCCAGGTGAAACAAAGATTCCCGTACCCATCAATGTTTCCATGATTGATTATCTCAATCACCAACAATAGTTCCTCTTCATAAAGCGGGTGAACCACGATTAAAAAAACCTTGACATATCACATTTTAACACAGTCCAATTTGAAAATTAGCTGTAAATTTGGATGGAAAATTTGGACCCTATTAATTTTCCTTGGTACATTTTACCAACTCTATGACGAGGAACTCTTAATACCTTACTATGCAAGAATAAAATTACTTTAATGATTTTACATAAAATTTTCGATTATAATATATAACATTTCGAAATAGTAGACCAAATATTTTTTTGAATTATTTTCTTGACATAAAAATTACCATGCCCAAATTTTTATTTTAAACCCATAGTTTTGAAAGGACCTCGAATCTTACAACAATACATCGGGATAGTATTCTAATACAATTGTTTAGTTTGACATCAGTTTTATACAAAGCGTTTTATAACTAACGTTAGACGCTCGGCGTTTGTTATTTGGTATTTTTATTTCCACGAAACATTTACAGTATCACCTTAGAATTAAGGATTTATAACGTGAGGTATTAGCTCATTACATCAAATATACAGCTAAGTTTTTATATTATAGACGACTTGCACATATAAAACCATTCAGTAAGCCAAAGTAGGTAATCAATGTTTATTATCAAAATATGTGAATTTATAGGAATAGTTCGTTGATAAGTATTTTTTATACAAAAACGTTTTAATCTGATAGTTATTGTGAGCGTTTTTATTTTTATACGAAGACTACTTTATTACAAATATACTAGTAGAAATTAATTACTTGGATAAAGAAGACATTTGAATGTTATATAAATTAAAAAAAATAAATGCTGCGGTTGAACTTCTTTCTATTTGAAAATTTTGTAAAATGTTTGAAGTATATAATAAAAAAAGGTTAAAATTAAGTATATAATTAAAAAAAAGGTGAAAATTTTCCAACTATACAATCCGGTTGAAAACGAAATTTAAAATGATTAAAAAAGCCAAAGTAGATTCGGAAGACAAAATTTAACCAACATTAAAAGGTTATACTACATCTACTAATTACTCCTTAGCATATAATTCATTCTCACGAGGCATTTATTTCGGCACTTTATATCAACAGTTCACATAAATATTTATGACCTACCTTATCACGCGTTAAAAATCTGCTAATTTTACTATACCGTCATTAAAGGTCTGAAGTAATCACCAGTCTTTGTTAGTGGAGGGAAGAACTCATTTCTTATCATGTAAACTATGAAACCATATCTTCTTGACAGAGTCTCATCATCTTACCATAAAAAATATAGACTAAAATTGATATTCAACCAATAATATGCTACAGACGTGGCAGCATGCTATTGGTTGAAAATCTAATTTTAGACTGCATTTAGTTAAACACGTATTTAACGAGCGTTTAATTTTTTTTTAGGTAGACGGGTAGCTGTCCTACTTTTCTGTTCATTTGGCCTGTTGATTTGTCTCTAGACAATGCTTTATAGACCTAATAATATCTAAAAGAAAGCTGTACACGTGATGAAAAACATAACACCCGAATAATCTAGAACATGTTTTTTCCACTAAGTCTGTCCGTATAATGCGTATCATTTTCCAAATCCTAGACGATGAGTCTCTCCCAATGATTTAAAACCACAAATTTTGTTTATTAAAATTAAAATTATTAAAGTTAAAATATTAAAGGGTTTCTAAATGAATACAATAAACACTTCAACATGCTAGCATTTATTATCAGTAAATATTCCTTAGTTATATATAGGGGGAAACCCATTACTAACGAAACTTACGGGCCTGTTGATCTGGTGTGTAACTTTACTTTTGCTAACAAAAAATAAAGTTACACATCAGATCAGCGGGCGCGTAAGTTTTATTAGTAGGGGCTTTGAGTCAAAACATTTGTGTGAACTGCACAGTGGTTTATATCAACGTTTCATAATTACAAAATTACGTATGCGAAAATAAAATGTCATCAGTGAAAACATTATTTAATTTTCAATACATTTTCTTATTAATTCGATGTAATATCATGAAAATCTAGTCAATTTCTATCCAAATTCAGACGTTCGGTAAAGGTTTTTTAAAACCTATTTAATACATTTATATTATTCTATTATACAGTTACTCGTAAAGGTGGTATTGAAAATATTGTATCTTTATATCAGGCACGCGTTCGTCTATTTGATCGATTATATATTTAACATTTTCGGAAACTGTTTGTATTCCTTATGATGGACGTGTTCTTAATACGAATTCAGTGTTCTTTATATACATAATTCGTAAAACTGTAAAAAATATAGCCTTTTGGGTACACATATCGCTCTTTAAAGAGACTTTTTATAACTATGCGACGGCATTTAAATGCTGTTCCAACTAGCATCCAATATAGATTTTTAAACATTTATTATGTTATATAGAATTTCTACTTGTGAGCTATTCGCATCGGTGTTCGGTACCTAGCAAGGCCTTCAGTTGTACTTTATGATTTGGTATTGACTTTGTATAACACATTAAGCTTGTACCCCCCGTTAAAAGTAAATGGAATGAACAGTATTGCTCTAGCTGTCGGAAAGTTGTAAAGCTTATTCTCACTATTATTACCACTAATAAAGGCTAAACTTCCGTTATGAGTACAATGAAAAATGAATTTGGTCAATAGTCTAAACGTCAGAACTATTAATCTTTAGGATATAAAAATATTTTATATCTCTTATTTGAATTATTTAATTTGGTTTTGGATACACCCTACGAATTATTTGTACATTTATCTTTAGGTAGGTTATTATTACAGCACATCACATTTTCTATTTCACTTTTTATTATAACTATGGTTGGTATCGGATTTAACAAACTAGAAATATCATCAACGAAGACACCGGTGAATGTTACTTTAAGATCGCGTATTGATGACTTTCATCTTTGTAACAATATGTTTATCTTTTGCCAAAACGCATAAAAATACCATTATGTTCTCTCATGATAAATGTCTTCCATACGCGCCTCATAGACCTGTTTTATCTGTCCGCTTAATCTGTATTAGTATTATACATTTAAACTGTGTTATTATATTTGTTAAGTACCTTACCAACTTAAGTATTCGCCATTTGCCAATTTTGGACCATCTTAATAATGTAATGGAGACAGGAATTCATGAATTGTATATACAGTTTCTATTACTTCTATCCAGATAGTTGTATTGTTTGCAGTTTTGTTGATATATTTTGACTGTTTTTGAGTAATGCTGTTCACAGCTGTATGATCTAGATAATATTATATAGATATATAATATTATATTATATAGATATGATTATATAAATAATATTACATAGATAGATAAGATAGAAAGCTAACAACAGATTTTTCACGAAAAAAATGACCATCTGTTTTTTTATTATTTTTTAAGTTTTTTCTTGTAAAGAAATCAAAGTGTTGAGAGTAAAAAACTTTTAAATTTTCAAAAATAGCCCTAGATCATACTTATTCTTTGCAAGATTTTTATTATTTTCATTAATGAGTTAAAATTTAAACAAAAGAATTATGTATTGAGGGTATATAAATGTATTTTTTTTATTTATATTCGAAACAGTCAAAACTTATAACGACAATTGGTATGTACGAGACTCAATAGTGTTGCGTTTCATTCAAAACAATCCAGTAAATAATATATGTACTATAATATGCAAACACATGTGCATTTAAACATTTATATATTTTGGTCTCGTGTGGGCTCAATGTGAGTAAATACAAAAAGGTGTTAATCAAAATTTCAATTTCTGGAACATTCTTTTAGCAAATTAACGCGTTCATAGTTTAAACAAATAATAAAATATCCATGAAATGGCTTGGTTTTAATTTTAGAAGATTCTAGATTTTACTCATTCGTTCCATTTTATCTGATAAAATCATACTTGTTTTAGATTTTATACTATGAAATTTTGAGAGATTTATTTTATAATATACAATGTAGGTATGTGTCGAGTTCAGAAAGAGTTTATTGTCTATGAATGTGTTAGTCACAATTTGTTTAGAAATTGAAATTAACAAATTACTGAAAGCGTTTCCATTTACCCACATCACACTTCAGATATACCCACGTTGAAACTTAAATTTCAATAACACATTTTGCAATAAAGTCCTAACATTGGACTCATGCATACCAAAATACCAATCATCCAACATTATTCCTAGATATACAATAATTGCAACTTTAACAATAAAATTTGTAACGTTGTGCAAATCTACTTATTGAAAAATTTATACCGCACAGTAACAGAGTTGATGTTGTTATTAACATTTTATTCTAAACCTAACTACTTAACAATACGATGACTCACACTCACGCCTATACAACTCTGTTACTGTCTGGGATGCTTATTTGAGTGAATTATGAAAATAATACACTTGCAGATGAAACGATAAATTTCAGACCAAATCACAATAAAATTACAACGATTGCATTTTTTAATAAAGTTGAAGTAATATTGTGCAAGAAGTTACATTTCTTGAAATAAAAGTATGGTTTACTTTCTTACTACAAAAAAAAATAAACACTAGTTAAACAAATGTTCTACTAAACACTGTTAAAATTGGTTTTCGACTAATAACATGCTGTCACGTCATTCACGTGTAGCATGTTATTGGTTAGACATCAATTTCAAACAGTGTTTAGTTAAACACTTATTAAAATAATGTTTATGGTAAGGGGGAAACTGTTTTAAATTATAAAGATTTGGGTGCGTAATAAGAGCCATTATGCCTACATCTGATGTTAACGTTTTGTAGACCGACTGTGTTAGACCGACAATTCTTATAAAAATAGTAGTCAATAAGAATAGTTTTTTTTTTTAATTTTAAGTTTACAAGAGTTTTAGAAAAGTAATAAGCAACTGGTATAAAAGAGCAACTATGATAAAAATATATTCAAAAAATGTTGTAGATATTCAAAATTATTAAGAATTAAAGAATATAGTAAATGGGATTTACTAAGACTAAAATTGTATGTTTTAAATCTCTCAAACACTCTTCAATCGTCCTCAGACAACAAGATAGAGAATCTCTGAGTATTCATTGTTACAAAGAACAAATTCAAGAGAAAGGGTTGAATCGAGAGAAGAATCGCGTTTTTTTTATAATTTACAAGGCCAACAGAATTTATATGTGATTAAATGACAAGTATGACATGGCTCTAATGTTAATAAAGGTAAAATAAGAGCTGTTAACATTAATAGTAACAACTTAAATTTTGAATTAATTTAATTTATACATTATCGTGTAAACCATGTTTAACAACTGAATCTGATACTGAAGCGTGCCTAGAAAGACAACATGAACCTAAATGTATTTTTTTTTTTATAAAAGCACGTCAAAATTGACTACCAACCAATAATTATCACGGTAATATAATGGAATAAACAATGAAAAGTACTGAATGAATCAACATATTTTTTTAATAAAAAAGCAACATAAGAAACAGTGAAACTTGAACAAAGTATTTACAAAAAAGCAACTTTTATAACTTAATTTATTTACACACATATCGATTCTATGCCCAGAAGTATAATAATTTAAAATAAGAAAATAATTTTGGATGACCGAATCGTCAGTGAGCATAGGGCCTAAACTAAAAACATCCACTCCATCCAATATTACATTACAGTTTACTTTGTCATAACAGGTAACATCGGACTTTCACAATATAATACAAAACGTTCAGAACGCCACAATAAATGTGTTTATAACTATACAATATTGCACGTCGTATGTCAGTATTGTATATCTCGTCGTAAACTAGCCATACCGTCAATCATATTGCGAATCACATATTTTACTCCTTCACAGGAAGCTACCTTAATATCTAAACTTATACCATTACATCTATACATACATACAAATATCTAAATGTTAAACTTAAAGGGGAGTTCTCATAGAACTCAAAACTTAGCGACGTAATCGTCTGGCGATCTTACATCGGATATATCACTAGCACTACTAGACTAAGGATTATCTACAGACGTATTTATAAATAGGTGTAGCATATTGTCCCACGAGTGGGACTTACAGCCGAAGAGGTATCGGTCAAGGTCCGGCGGGAAATCGGCGGTGTAGCTCAAGGGACCGCCAATGTACCCAGTACTGAGAAAATTCGCCGAAAAACACTTCCTACTTGCACTTTAAGGACAAAAGCGTTTAAATGAGGGAGAGCATTAAAACTTTGATTTTTCCATTTTTCTAGATATTTTTTGCCTTCTTTTGTATAAGCGCATTTAATTAACGCAGAATAGCGTCCTTAGCTTAATTTTTAAACTGGTACCATGTACTAGCATCTCACAGACGCAAAATGCTTGGCGGCGAATTACCCCTTCTGGGCGAGCGAGGTCTAACCGGCAGTGTCACGTCACTGCGACAGCAGCTTCTGCAGCAACGAGGCCTTACCGTCCGCTCCCCCGGCGCCCTCCCCCGCCCCCGGCGCCCCGCCCCCCGCCGCCGCCCCCGTCGCGCCGCCCGCCGCCTCATCACCGCCCGCCACCGCCGAGACCCCCTCCGTAGTATTCTGCACCATCAAACGTACTTCGCTCACAATTACATAATACAACCATATATCAAGGACTATATTTCACTGGGACACCATTAGTAACAGAACCGAAAGGCCTTACCGACAAAATATATACCGCTACAAAAGAGTACCTCATTAGGTCTCAAATCAAAGGCGTATAGTACTACTATTTAAATTATGCGCTTCGTCTTCACTTTTTACTCTTTTTACACTTTTATTTTTAATTTGGCTGACCTAATCTAAATTTAAACAAATCTTTAAAATACATTCGGATTTCCGAAGCTTAACGAATATAGCCGAGGTGCATAATTTAAATAGTACTACTGTACATTTTCTTCACAACGCAAAATGGTTGTGCCACCGTTTGGTGAGAAATGACCTTGTTGCCCGTAGCGAGAGAAGCGCAAACATTAAATGACAATTAAAAATATACATTTGTTTTATTACGTAATAAAATTATCCTCAATAGTTGAACAATAGCATAAACCACCTCTAAATTCCTTACTCTATACATATTATGATCATCATGAAAACGACTACATAGATAAGCAGCCAACGCGCTTGACAAATACTATCCGCTACACAAAAACGCACAAATTGACGTTTCTTATAATATTTTTCATAAAACTCCTACGACTTAGTTGAGTCGCAAAAAGTAACAAAAATATTTATACCTAAAACTTAATTGTTCTCTATTAAAAAAAAACTATATATTAGTGTCCCCTGACCAAACTAAAAAAAAATCTTTGCTTTACCTACTAGAGACAAATTTGGTTTCAGGTATTTAAATTTATTATACCACTGTAGTTGTTTTACAAATATTTTTTAACCGACCAAATTTTTTTTTTAATTTTATCAACTTCCTTTGGCATAACAATTTTTTCATAATATTAATTTCTTGATAAATAGCCAACACACACTTTCACTGCTTTTAACCTAATAATTAACTCGGCATTTTTTAAGACCTAGTTTCAATCAATCGTGTTCACTGACGAGGGTGTCACAGTTCCCACTAGCTGTACATTTTACACACTATTTTCTTATTTGACTTCTAATTATTGTAGGACGCAGTTCTTCTTTTTTATGATATTGGAAGGCAAACAAAAGACGGATTTCCTGATGTTAAGAAATTCAAGGCGCCTTGAGGCACCAAAGGTGGTAATAGTGCGTTGCCAACCTGAGGCCGGGATGTTAGGCATCGAGCCAAAGTAAGTTTACCGGCTACCTTACCCTCCGAACCGGAACACGTCATGACGTTATGATGGCGGGAATAGGTAAGGCGGTGGTACCAATCCGGGCGAGTCTCTGCTAAACTCCACCGCCTAGTCAGATGTCACGGTATTAGTGACAGTGAGCCCATTCTCGCCTTTTACGAGCTGCCTGGCAAGGAAGGCAGATGGTCTATTCTACAAAGGAGCCTAGACCAACACGGACCAAACATTAATAAAAATAATACCATATATCTTAAGTTCGACATGTACGAATTTCTTTAAGTTTAATAAAAAAATAGCACTGTATAATTTAGAACCAACATGCAATCAAATAACGTAACCACAATACGGCACTCTGTGAACAAAATAATTCGTATGCTATGACAACATTTTAAAGCAAAATATAAGCGATATAAACGCAAAATCATAAAACTTTTTATTAAACTACCTTCAAATTCAACCGTCACCACAAAATAACGACTTGCGCATGCGAATTACCCCATTTTTTTAAAATAAAAAGCGGAGACTTCATAGTAACGAGAAACCTAAAAGCGCATGATTTTCTTTCATATTAATTTGAAGTTCACGAATCTAATAAGAGAATTTCAAATGCATAGAACGAAATCACTATCGATAAGAAATATTATTAAACATAACATCACAAAAGCTTAATTTGTAATTTTGGAAATGTACCAATATTCCTTAATACTTTACATTGGCAAATAGGAAAAGATTTTAAGTAAGTAACTACTAAGTACATAACTGAACCTACACAAACGCCCCATTTACTAAGGTTTAGTGTTTACAAAACATTTTAGTTTTAAAATAAGTTAGATCTTTGATCTAATACAGTAAAAGTGTTAATTTGATTAAATTTATTAAAATAAGGTTTCATTTAAAAAAATCTTCATAATAACTTTAACAATAAGATATTTAAAGGTTTATCTAAATTTAAAAGAAGTATTTAAAAAATCATTGATTTTAAAACTTTATGCAATAAGATGCATTTACACAAGGTTACTTTCTAAGGACCAGCAAAATTTAAATTTTTTTCCCAAATTGTAATATTTACTTTTGTAAATATTCACTTGAAACAGTTTGCAAAAACACTTTACTTGTTGTCACGCTATGTCGTGCCTAGTACGAGTCATGACGCCACCAGCCTGCGAATGCGACTGCAGTCGGTGGAAACCAGTTTTATGCTTTGTTTACGTTATAACCACGGATATTGCGTTACATCTTTGCGTTGGATAAAAATTACAAATTGTTTTTTTTTTTTAACTTTTAATTACTTCATTGATCAAAACTGTTATCGATTCCGAGTCTCAAAATTTGACTGGTGCTTTAAATGTTACCCTGTATATTGAAGAAAAATTAACAACTATTCTCTATTTTTAGACCTTCAAATAGAAGTTTTTAAAAATGACATACAACTGGATTTCACAGAGCAAATGGGGGTAAGTACATTTTTTTTAATTAACCAAAGACTATAATCAAAAATGTATAGTTATAGAATATTAATTTCACGTTTCTCATTGATCCAGTGCTAACACACGTCAGTTGTCATACCAGATATAAAAAACCAAGATCACTGAGAAAAAACATGGCGTTGGCACATTTCCTCAACCAGCTTCTAAGTATCAAGATGATCGAACTGACAACACACGCAGCAGAGCAGACTCAATACGTAATTATTATAAGAATGTTCACTACGAAAATAATGAAAACCGATACATAAGTAGTGTAATAGTGACTAGATGATTTGGAGTCGCTGGTCGTCCCAAGCTTACCCGGCTCTGGTGCGGCTCCCAGCCAGCCGGCGCCGACGCTCGGCCCCCCACCACACTGCCGCCACCTACGTTACACACGGACACTCATACATTGCCACTGCCTACTGCCATTCCAACTCCCATTACCCTCGGCCCCCTGCCTACTTCTACTCGAGACCCCAGCCCCATCCACTAACTTTTATCAGTCTTTATGGTTATTAAACCAGTGGGGTGCTTTCAGGAAAAATTGAAATTAAGAACGTTCAATCCACCGAATTTGTGATTAGTACTTATTCACTACCATTGTAAAATACAAAATTACATCTTGGAAAAAAACCCACATCTTTAAAAATTGCAAGCAAATTATAAAACTTGCACGAGAATGTTGCATACATTCATTTTAAGTACATTTAAAAATAAATTAGAACATTTAGACATAAATGCACATTTAATTAACATAATTTAATACAACTTTTATATACACAGTTGGTCAGGAATGCAAAATATTGTTTCGATCAAAGCAATAAATGCAGTAGCACCTAAAATATCCCTTATGATATTACCGTATTAGTAGAATTAAATTCAAATTAATTCACATAAATGGAACCCACTGTATCATACAAGGCCCATTGTTATTTTAAAATAAATAAAACTAATTTATTCTACGCTTATCGATACGCTTGCAATCTATAAAAAAGTCACCGTATGTTAATACAAATCACGAGGAAACATTGTCAGTACTACAATCCTGGACAAGCATCATTGTTAGGAAGGTTGTCACGGAACACTGTTTGTTTCGAAACAGTCGAGGAACATCTACTATAGTCTGATTTTATCCAAAAGAATAAACCTTTTAACCATTTGATCATTTTAGTCGACATAATATTAAGTGTGAATGTTTACAATTAAATCTGAAAAGCCCAATATGTATTATCCTATTTCTGTGTCGACATTAATCAAAATTGAAAATTCTTACTTTTTGATAAATGTATTTTATTTTAGTTGATTAGCCGTAAAGAAAAAGTATGGATAGCGCATTGTAGGCAATTTTTTAAGCAATTTTGTTAGTTTCACTATTAGCTACAGTTATCTGTTTAGGCATCGAAGGACGACAATCAAAAAATCACACACGTGTTCCATAATATCAATACTATACTATCGTATTACATCTAAAATTATTTACAAGTATAACTATTGGTCTACATGTCGTTCCTCGAGAGAGTGGAATAAAATAATTATAGACGAAAACGGAATGTGTAGCGTGTACTAACCAGAGGTAGGCATGTCGAAGGTGAGCAGCGGGTCTATGTCGGGAGCATGCATGGTGTGCAGGTGCGAGGTGCGCGCGCCCACGACGGCGCGCACTTCGTTGAGGACGTACTCCGAGGCGC
>NJDC01000163.1:444023-459372 GCA_002245475.1 Calephelis virginiensis
CGCAGTACGCGCCCGCCTCGCCTTCCTCATAGTAGCTGCCCACTGCCACACACGCCACATGTAATAACCGCTCGGCACGGCCGAATCACCTACCTACCGCGACCACGGTTACGACCTCGCTGAACGTTTCGTCACTATCGAAACGAAACGCCTTATTCGCATGACACTTTCGTATACGCATAAAATATAAGCTAATAATCATGCAATTAGTCTTATAATTTTATATAAAAACTTTGAAATGTCTAAATTGATACTTGTAATTTTACTTTCTACGGAGCATGCTGAAGGAATTAAATATTAATTCTGAATTTCATGCGTCGCATTAAAATTGAAGAATAGGAACTATTACTACCTAAAAGGAATTAGTACTATTCATAAGCATAGCGTACCTTGGATCAGACTGAATTTTTAAATTGCCAATATAAAACTTTAATGACCAACAACATCTGTGGGATCGATACATACCTTCCTCTACATCTATACTGATTAATCAAAAAGAACAAATTTCATTTTTGGAAGAAAATACTAAAGTAGTGTAATAATAAAAATATTTTTTTTGTGACGTAAGCATTCCGGTAAAAAACATAATAATCACAATCTAAATCTATTTGAAAAATGGTCTCTCTAGTAAAACAAAAACTAGGTTCATAAATTAACATATTATTGAGAGTATTAAATAAATAAACTGAAGGACATTTTTAAAAACTTCAACATATTTTTACAATTCAGTTTTACTTTCCGTCGTTTTAAATAATAACCTTAAAATTTGTTTAGTAACACAATTGTTATAATACATAAATATCTGAGGATCATACGCAATATTGTAGCACACAAATAGCGGCCATACTTGTAGTCTTACATTTTATTTCAATTTATTAATTAAATACACTATATAAATAATTGTTATTTAACTATTGATTTAATTTTCCTGTCATCGAGTTCCAATTAGATATAAAATTCACCCAACTGAATAATAAAGTGAAACCAAACAAATAAATACAAATAACATTTTATGATTAACAACACATGGACACAAATGGTTATCACAAGAGATTTGTATTTGTTTTTGTATATACATGTCTATAAATGAATTGCAAATTTTATAAAATTTTCTCCAAGTATGTCATTATCAATGTTATGACTAATTAATGAGCATGTATCTTCTGTTATATATTTTCATATAGAGAATGTAACAATTAATTTGTAATTGTATTAATTAGGCAGCCATCAATATGATACAAAAATGTACCAAATCTGACTGTACCCTAATTCGTGCAATAATGTAATTTTAATAATGTATGTGTACGTTTTGCGCGCGTGTGTGTATGTGTGTGTGCGTGTGTGTGTACGTTAGAGCGTATATTTACCTAGATGCGGGCGGGGAGCGCGGTGGTAGGGCTGCGCTGCGGGCGTGTGCGGGGTGTGCAGCGCGGCCGCGTACCCGCTCGCCGCACCCGCGCTAGCGCTACCTCCAGCTCCCTGTATACATATCATATACAACTTGATCATTTCCTTAACAACTAAAACAATTTTGTTGCGCACTCGCTAAACAAGTATTATCTTTTTTCAGCGATAGTATTAGAAAGAGACAATAAACGTTTAGTGCTGTTAGATTAGTTTATTTTATAAATCAGAAAAGCCAACGGAAATGTTTCATTAAAAAGCCCCAAGTTGACAAGTCCGATCTAATCTGACACGTTTAAAACATTTCATCTCTTTTATTTTTGTTTCATTGAGAAATGACAGCTTACAAATTAAATAAATATAGTTGGTGCTAAGCAAAATTATGATTACCACTGTTTTGCATAGATTTCGTGAGATATATTCTCTCAATCTCAATAATTACAGAATTATTGCAATTGTAGTTATAACCAGTATATATATTAAACTATAAATCATTCTATTATGACTTATTTCGCCACGATAAACCTAGTGTAATTTAGAAATTAAAATTTAACTTACACAAAGTTGCCGACTCAACATAGGATTTTGTTGAGACGTTGGTATTTTGTTCGACCCGTAATTCGTATCCATTTGATCTGGAAAGAAAAACATTAATTTACACAATATTGGTAGACAAATACCTTAACATGCTAAAAACGTCCTCAAATTTACTATTTTTTTTATTCGTTTATGCAAAATTCGACAGAAGCTAGCAAAAAATATTGCTTCACATGATTTAATATACAAGGCACAAAAATGCGAGTTTTAAAAATTATACATTTATGCGCTGCACCTCAAATCCAATTAATGACTATTTCGAAAATGGTGCGTACACAACAACCAATAAACGTCAACGTGTGCGCCGCTGTAAATGACTGATATTTTCAGAATTTATATTTTGCACACGAACAATAGTCTTAACAAAAAAAACAAGTGGCAATCCTTTACATAGTATTTAGAGCACTTAAAAAGTCAAGAAATCTTCTACCTTTTATTGCAAGTTTCCTATAATCGGTAAGCACTTCTAATGATTACTTTATTTCATTAAATTAGAATACTACCGATACAAAATCGAATACCAGTCTATGTAAAAAATTTCAACGTTGCAAGGGCAAAAATTAAATTTGACGGATCACTTTTTTAAGTTCCAGGAAGTGACAAACTTGATTTTATTTTATGCATTTTATTAACATTCTTTACCTGTCAACCCGCAGGTTCAAAAAAGTATTACCTGTGGTGGTCCCGTACCTGACATTGGCTAAATAAGTCGTGAAAAACGATTGAAAGCCATATTTATAAAAGAAGAAGAAGGTGTTACCTATCTTTCTTAAAAAGAACCATAAAAATCAGTTAGCTATTAAAAAAGCACACGCGTAACAAACGAACAAAAAAAACATACAGCCATATTGATAACCTCCTCTTTTTGTGGAGTCGGTTAAAAAGCCACAAACTAGTTGTTTGGTACATAGTTTGAAACAGTAAAATAAAACCAAACATTACACTCACTGTTTTGATACAAATGATGAAAATCAGTCCGTGTTAAAGCTACGTTAGGCGGAGTTCCGGAAACTAGAGCGTTTATCGTCGAGCCCAAATCTGCTTGCGGTTGTTCTGTGGCCTGCAAATAAAACAAAATATGTTCCCATTATGTAAGTATATTAGGTATATTTTATTAGCCACGTGCCAGGGCTCTCCAAATGACAAGAGATAAACGTAGCCCATAGACACCATATCACCTCTGTGATCTAGAGTCCCGGCGTTGGACTTCATTTCTTGAGCTTCCGGGTTCGAAACCCGAATCGGGCTACAAAAAAAATGTGTACTCTTAATTTTCTAATAACAAATATGCTGCCCGGGATAAGATATGTGTCCGGTAGGCAAAGCTTGCAACCTTTCAATCTATGGGACTTGGTGTCTTCGGCTAGTCCTGAGTGCCTTCTCGACCTATGCCTACATCTTTCGGGAGACGAGTGTAAAGATACTTTTTTAGTAAAATATTCAAAATAACATGTTCTGTTTATCATAAGTTTTGGTAAAGCTGGGGCTTGCCACTTATCACATTATGTGACTTAGTTCGACTAGTTGAGGGAGCCCTGGTTGTACCTACTAGCTGTGTTGATATGGTCTTGAAGATACTTTTGTTTATACAATATAAATGTTTTGGGTGCGTCGCTGTCTTATATATAATATAGAACTATATATATCTCATGCTTAATGTGCATACCAGCTACCCCTACTTCCCACCAGAAGACAACGTTGGAAAACACAGTTATTATGGTGGCAGGAATAGATAAGGTATCGCTTGATCTCTGTCAGGTCAAGATAGTGCAATAGCACCCTGCCGCCAGTGGTCAAGTAGATGGTGGCCCCTGTAACCTTTGCTCGCCACCATAGCCACTGGCATGAGGACATTTACTTTATTCTTAAAATCTTCACTCTTATAAAGTCACTACCACTCCCACATAGTTCAATAAAGTCATCAAAAATTAACTGAATCACAAGTTTCAAACTTTCCCTTTTACGCACTAACTTTTCTCTTCATTGATTGTATTATATGAGCTAAATTTTAACATACGCCAGGGTCTTCAATTTCCAAATTACCAGCCTTGATAAACTTCATCAAAGTCGATTCAGCCGTTTAAAAAACTATAACTTTGTAACATCAGTAGGTATGGATATCAAGAAACTTCTGACACAACAAATATTGCATATTACTAACAGTTGATATACAGCTACTATACATAATACCATATATAATAAAAAAAAAAACGCAACAGCTTTTTGAATATCATGATGTGTTTAATATAGCTGATAGGTTGTTTCCAAGTCATTATTACAATTATACGTACAGCTACTAATAATATTATTAAATACATCTGAATAAGAAATCAAGTCATGTTAAGTAAAACATTTCATGGAATTTAATTTTCGAGG
The DNA here is from genome assembly GCA_002245475.1 of Calephelis virginiensis. Lineage (NCBI taxonomy): Eukaryota > Metazoa > Arthropoda > Insecta > Lepidoptera > Riodinidae > Calephelis > Calephelis virginiensis. The sequence goes on from NJDC01000163.1 coordinate 448,401, forward strand.
AAATTCGAGTAATTGCGCAGAATTAGTTACATTGAAGATGATACATATTAAATAGTCCTTAATCTACCTACACATTTTTCGAAGTTCTCAAAGAATTTACTTTCAAAATGTATGTAATTTCTAGTAAACTCGTTGGTCGAGTGGCTAGCGTACACGCCTAACTACACAGACCAACCGCGAGGCTCGGGTTCGATTCCCGACGGGGGTAGGTATTTGTGTGATGAACATTTAAATGTCTGAATTTCTGCGTCTAGGTGTTTATCAAATGTATGACATCTATTTATGTATTTCTGTGTTTAGTATCGTTGACTGACACCCATAACACAAGCTTATAATTTGCTTACCTTGGGGTTAGATTAAATTTGTGTAATTTGTCCTGGGATATTTATTTATTTATAAATAACCAAAATATGTTGGAACGCTTAAATAATTTTGTAACATCTTTGTAACACTCATATTCCGCAAAATAAATGTATTTTCTTTACTTTTTCTTTCTTTCAAAACAAAATATCGATTTTATCTCACTTATCTGTCAGTTATAATAATTATTTAAGAAAAAAATAGGTGGTTTGCCAATTCGTCGGAAACGCGAATAAAGCGAGTGAATCATATTTGATTACGAGAATCATGTACATATAAAAACCGAGCACCGGCTGTAATTCAAGGCCGGCTATTCATATCAAGGTGGAAGTCTGGTAAATACAAAGGAACTTGCACCGACGAACAATGATTAATCGAATGTACTTATAAACGAATAAAATGTTTATTTAATTCGACGCTCGTTATGTATTTGAGTCGCAATTGATATTAGGGACCGGTTATTTGCTGTTTCTAAAACAAATCCTATCCTACTAATATTATAAATACGAAAGCTTGCATGTTTGTTTGTTTCTTACTTCTTCACGCTAAAACTGCGTGGTAACTTGGATTAACACATAGAACAGTACCAAAATCCGCTAGGTACCTATTTAAAAAAAACGATATGTTTATAACTGTCGCCATTGATATCACTAAATAGTATCAAACAAAGCCGAATTGTCTGTCTCTATGAATGCTCAGATCTTTGAAACTATGCAACGGATTTTGATGAATTTATTTTAGTACATAAAGTGAATCAAGAGGAAGTTTTATATGTATAAAATAGAAGTTTGTACATCCGTGCGAAGTTGGGGAGGGCTGCTAGTTTAAATATAAGAAAGAGAAGACATTATATTATGTCTATGTATACACTGAGAGAATAAATATCAAAATCATTTCGTTTTCACATAACATGTGTACAATTTACGTACACTTTAACATCTTTTGTGAAACGTAAATGGCAACATTTCTGCATTTATTTTTTACCTTACTCGAATCCACAATCAACGTGTTCGGGCAAATTGAAATTTTCTAAACATCATCAGCATTTGTTTATGTCATCAGAGCTTTGTGAAATAAAACATAAATTAAGTGGAATAAAAGTAATGTGTATAAAATATAACTACAAATGTATTGTTAGTAAAGCATACTAAAATGCCTATTTAATGTGATTTTTCGAAATTTGATCAACCGATATGGGCGGATTCTAGACAAATAATTATCGATAAAAAAAGAACAAAAAAAATGTAAACAAATGTACATAAAAGACTTAGTTTATAAAATTACAGAACAATCAATTTAAAAAAATATAAAAATCACCACAGACTTCTGATATTTAAACTTATTGTTAGGTTTTCCCGTTTTAAATTGTTATTTTATTTTAATCAAACAGGTACTATAGGTACACACTTTCTAGCTGTCAGACGAGACTAATTTTAAAAAAATACAATAAACAACAAAAAAAACATTAAAATGCTTGTGTTTTAGGAACATTTGCCGATTTTTTATAGACAATTGTGTCTGGTATCCGCATATTTCGGTTGATCAAATTTCGAAAAAAACACATTGAAAACATTTAAATCAGTCCGTTAATGGGAAAAATAAGGCTCGAGAGCTAGTCACGTACTGACGAGAATGACCAACAAATATATAGCTATCAATGTATATGTCTGTCTCCTTTTTTGTTTCGGAAGTAGTACTAACTGAGAGAGACCGCAAAGAGTGTATCGCTATGATAAGACATATTAATTCAAAACACGGACACATGTGCGGCCGTTTAAAATATTAAGAATTTTCAAGGATACTTTTCGATATTATGGCTATGTACTTGTTTCTAAACGTAAGCTGATGTATAACATTAAATGTATACCATTAGAATCTATACAGCCCTTAAGGATACACTTATTGACAGAAAAAATAACCTTTCCATGCTTTCTCGTTTCAGAGCTTACTATTAAACCCTTAAAAACGTTAATACGTTCAATGTCATTAAAAAACAAGTACGACATTAGTTTTAGAAAAATGCGTGATAAACTACGTCAAATATCTTAAGCATGCGCGGTGATTGGTGACGAAACTATCGATAGTATTTCATCAGAATAACTTGCGCAGACGCACCATCTTTGCTCAAATTACTTGTCGTGAGATGTGCCATCAGTATTTGGTCAGAACGTATATTTAACATAAGATAATATTAATGTTTTTCGTGAATTTATCTATTATTACACACGACCAAAACTTTGCCTGAACTAATAATACGTTTCCTAGGACCGATACCGGGAAGAGTACTTTCAGTTTGTTGACTTGGTGCCGTGTATTATCATTTACATCTCCTTACATTTAATCAACTTTTGTCAGATTTTTTTATTGCTCCATTTCATGGCAAGGTATAAGCGATTCGTAATAAGACTATCGGTACATTATAAAATGAATGAATATACTTTATTATGCACAACAATCTTTGCTTAGATAATATTACTTATATAATTTTTAAAGGTGATTTTTCGCTTTAGAAGAGTTTCTATCAGACTATCTTAACTTGTCGTCAATCAGATAGATATGCTTGCTTAAATGTTTAAGTATAAAATATACTTTTTTTTATGTTCAAGTATATATTTATTTAGTGTAGCGTATTATCTACCACTACATATTTTGCCCTACTAACCTAGTAGTTATCAGGTTAGGTACAGATACATGGTACCTCAAAGCTAATATGCCTAATTTAAATAAATAGGACATTATGTAAAAATACAGCATAAAGTAGCCGTGCTGCTATTTTTTTTTATTTATGCATTTTGATTTCAACATAAATTTTGTAGTAATATTTTTATCTTTTTTAAACAGACAAAACCTAAAGAATGTTTGTCGTAATGAGTGTATGCGTGTGGGAGTGTGGGAGTGTACGTACCTCAGGCGAGACGAGCATGTGCTGCATCCGCTGCAGGTGCAGCAGACGGGCGCGCTGCTGGTGCTGGTCAGCCAGCGCACGCGCGCGCCCCTCGCCCGCCATGCCGTACAGGCCCTGCACACACACACACAACACGGTACTTACGACTTGCTCCTCACTAATACGTCGCCTAACTACCAAAAGTTACGGTCTGAGCGAATATGTAAGCCATTTCCATTACATAACTATAAAGACTGGCTCCGCTACCATTCCAAACGAAAGGCATTGAAGAGCAAGTCAAGGCGTCAAAATTAAGTGAAGCGGTGGTACCATTCCGAACGAGTCTTCAGAACAGTACAACCCAGTCTCAACCTTGGTGTTAGTAACAAATAACACTAGTCGCTTAATAAAGCAACCACTTGGCTCGTCCTACGAACCTTAAAATCAACTGAAGACAAACTACGCATTTTCAACGTACAACTAGTTGTTTGTTCGTCATTTCAACAACGTAAAATTCCATACAATTTCATACTACATTACACTCACTCACTCACTTCAAAGTTAATTTTAAAAAAATAAACTCATGTTTGAACTCGACTCTTTAACTCTATATGCACACAAATATTACCGAAAAGCGTTTAAGCGTAACAAAAAGAGAACAGAAAGTTTAGTTTATAATATATTGTAACAAACTAAAGAGAAATCCTAACATAATAAATACAGGTGTTTCAATGTGTGCGTAGACTATCTTTGAAAGGAACGTTTATATTTGAACGTTTATACACAAAATATTTTGCACAAAATTAGACAAGGGAAAAAATGCAGCGGAAAAACAAACAAAATCTAGTCATGGACAATTTCTGTTTAAATATACTTCAGCGTCACGCAGAAACGAATGAATGCAACGGAATATGGTTTCAATTGTTTAAACGTCTACACCCCTAAGTTTGAGCATTAACCGTCTTATTAATAAATGTGATGTAGGGTAGGTGTAAGATTAAGTTGATATTATAGTCTGTATTACATTGTAATAAAGACTATAATACCAGGTTAAACCTTGGAGTACTTTACTCCGTGTTTATTAATAAGGCAGTAAATATGCATCTATCATAGCGCTAGTCACTTTATTGCACTCGGTAAAAATTGCTTAAAAATGGAAAACGTTTTTATACGTCTTACGAGAAATAACAAGTAACAAGCAGACGACTCACGGCTCTACTGACGGCAAGACAGCCATCATTTTGACTTAATAGAACTTATCGATGAATCGCTTTCTTATGGCTTTCTAAGGCTATAAGTGCGAACGTACCGATTAAGATACGCGATACTGACAGTAAAAACAAATCAGCCGGTGATATCAATCCCAACGAGCGATCTACCTTTTACTGATGACTGATTCTAGTTCAAAACTCCAGTAACTTTTTTATAGTGTCCTACCTAAATCACCTACCTTGCCTCCTTACCTCTGCCTGCTCCATAACGTCGCTGTTCGTTACCTTCACATTTTAGTTTAAAAAGCTAGGTAACCAATAAATTTACTTAAAGACTTAACATACCAGCCGCAATACCTACCACAAGAATTCTGTAATATTTTAAACTTAGCATCAAGTCAGACACAATTTATCAATATCACTTGCACTTTACACAATATTTTTTTTTGCTATTTTCTTTTAAGTAACCGATTTCGCTACACAACCATAATCAGGTTTGCATAGCGAAACCATTCAGCCGGTTTATGTGATATTTATACATTGTGTCTAAAATGGAATTCCACCGAGCGTCGACGATAAGAAGTATAGAATCTACATCAAGTATTGATCAGATTATTCTGACGTTACACTAGCAAACTAAACTATTTATTGCAATACAGATTAAAACTTAAAACGAATAACTCTAGACAGAAGGAAATAAAACTTACAGGACTTTGTACTGGATAGACCGGTGGCGTTCCTGGACTCGATGATACCGGGCTCTTAGCAACTGTCTCATACTGCATGAGACTTTGCGTAATGGCGCTTATAGCTGCATTTTTCTCTTTCGGACCCTAAAACCAACAGAAATTATCTAGTTACAGAAACTTACATTTGACCATCTCGTTGGTTGAGGGGTTAGCGTATACACCCAAATCTATTGGCTAGCAGTGAGGGTAAGGGTTTGATTCCCGATGGAGGACAGGTAATTGTGTTAAAAACACTTATAGTCTATAGATAAGATATAAGATACACTTAAGAAAACATTTAGGTATATTTATATATTAGTATTATTGACCAACGCCCATATAACTTGCTTACTTCATGGTTAGGTTCCATTTGTGTAATTTGTACAGGGATATTTATTTATTATTAAAGATAATTTCTCATTAACCCAGTCATAACATGCGCTGGTATTTTGTTTCGACGCACGCAAGTATAGATTAAATTGTTGAAGTGTACTTTTAGATGCACGAGATCTTGTTCTTTAAATGGCAAAATATTCTAACTGTCAGCCATATGCTGCTTGAATTGGCTCATGGGCATATTAATTCTCAAAAATTATGCCTACCCTTAAGGAATCGGAAGATCTCGATGTATGTAAAATTCAAAAAAGTTAAATTCAAGATAACGATAGATAAAGATTAGAGAGAATGTGGGTTTCAACGAAATGTTTAATGTAAAAAAGAGAAAGAACATGCGCCGTTGATAAGGTCATGAAAATAGCAAGATTGTCAAGCAAATATTTCACGATCACATCGCTGGGGTATTATTCGATGCAAAGAGTCTCCATAAGGACGTGTTTGTATCAGAAGAGTAGTGAATGTGGACGAAGATAGTCAGGTCTGAAATAGTCACGACATTAGGCATTCTCTCAACCTACTACGCAAGTGACGTGGTATAAATATAATATATGTATGTATGTGAGGTAACGTCGAATATACCTCAATTATAACTGTTTAATAGCTGATTTCAATAACATATCAACAGTTAGAGATAGGCTTACTGGAGTATCGTTGCTAAGATATTTTTGTTGATAAAACATATATATATATTTGTTGATTACTGAAAAAAATCGCCTTGGTGGTGTAGCGGTACGGTGTTGGACTTGACTTCATGAAGTACCGAGTTCGATCCGTCGGGCAACAAAAATAAAATGTGATTTTTCAATTTTCTAATAAAAACTTTGTCGTCCGGGATTATACGATATGTGTGCAAGGTTCGCGATAAGTTTGCTACCTATCACATTGTGAAACTTAGTTCAGAAATACGGTCATAAAGATACTTTTTTATTAAAAACTGACCTAAAATAACCCTACCCCCTTAACCCTTAATTTAGATAGATTTTGAAATTGACCCGAATTGTCTTTACAAACTAAAGCACTGTTAGGATTGGTTGGTAGTTTTATTACTTACAGCAAAATCTGTGCGTAGTTGACGTATGCTCTCAATGTCCATAAGCACACTAACGTCTGGCCGCTCGTTATATGGCATGTTGTCGATAACTTCGTCGAGGATATCCGATAGAGTTTGATCACTGGGAACTTCACTGTCACCCCCACTGTTTGTGTTGTTTTGCGTCCGACTGCTGCCACTCCTAAAACAGAATCATTACTCTCAATAACGTATAAATATCGTGTAGAATTCAACAAAGAAATCGTATAACTATTTTTAAAAAACATTCTTTGAAAATCTTAGTTTTATATTCGGTCGCGAATGAGCCCAAATTTTTTTTATTTATGTTTATAAGAGGGGGCAAACAAGCAAGTGGGTCACCTGATGGAAAGTGATCTGTTGTCCACGGACATCCGGAACACCAGAAGTATCACAGATGCATTGCCGATCTTTAAGGAATGAGTACATTCTTTTCTTGAAGGTTTCTAAGTTTGAGAACCGTACCGCTCTTGATAACTGGTTTTAAGAGTGTTGTGCGGGATAATAAATGTTCATATGACCCATCTGTTTTTAGCATGGGCCTGTATTCTATAACACCATGTTAACTTTTCTAACCACCATCGCGTGTTTGTATGCACCTATTTTTAGTTTTACTTATTTGCAGGAAGAGGCTTAACATCCCAGCCTAAATTTTTATTACCATCTTTGGTGTTTACAAGCGATGTGTAACTCTGGCCATCCGGATATAAGTCTGCTTGTTTGCTTGATTTCTTATTAAAAAAAACTTTTCTATTGTGTATAATTATGCATGCATTATTACTTAGAATTTATACACATTAATATTTATTGAATGTCAAGAGCTTCTTACTATAAATTTCAGTAAGTAAGAGCTGAGGACAGTGACGCACTTGTAATAGATATTACAAGTGCGTCACTGTCCTATGGCCGAGAAGTTAAGCCTATTGTGCAAATCAACTGGCTACCCTATCCTCCGGATCGGAACACGAAAGTCATTAACAGCCAATATTAATAATCAATCCTAATCCAAAACTTGCTGTCCAAGATTGATATTTTGATCCCTTTTTATGTTATCGCTTGCCAATAACATATCTGTGAACAGGATAAATATGGCAATTATGTATAGGATAGGCCGGCGGATACGCAGCTATCTAGATTGCTTGAAATCCATCTTTAGAGATACATCATTAACATTGGCCGTAAGGCAGCAGGAATAGGTAGGGCGGCGGATCCCTACCCTGGCATTTGCTTCATAGTACTCTACCTTCAGCGAAAAGATGGTTTGAATATACTGTAAGAGCAGGGTTGGTTGGTTTTATGAGCTCAATCTAAGCTTTAATGCATTGATAAATGTATTAACTTTTACAGTCACAGCATTACAGCCCCTTTCCCGCCATTAATGAATAGGCTTCGTAAGTACTATATGGTAACGAAAAATACACAATTATGCCAAATATCAGGTTATCGAATATAAAGTAATGGAAAACATAAAAATTAGTACAAAGATTTGATATTTTATCTCCTATGAGAATATATAGTTAAATGAGTCACTCTTGACTAATGTACACACAATGTGATTGGGAGTTGGATGGGAAAATGAGCAAACATATTAAAATAGCCAAATAATAGGTTTGAATAAATTACACATTCAACTTAATGTTATCTATGAGTAACTAATTTATAGACTAACTTAAAAAACCGCACTTTTAAGCAATTTATGCATGTTCAATTCCAAATACAGAACAATGTAAATAGAAACAGTTAAGGTATTCTAACCCACTTCCGAAAAAAGTGGAGGTTATAAGTATGTTTGACTCCAATATTTTTTATGTATGTTAATCGAATTTTCTGTAATTTCTGAACCGATTTTAATGTTTTGTTATTTGGAAAATCTAGATTCCAGGAAATCAAAGGAAAATCTAAGAAAATAATAATCATAAATATTACTGGACAAGTCACACAAATTTAATCTAACCCTAAAGTAAGCAAATTATATGCTTGTGTTATGGATGTTAGTCAACGATTCTAATACATAGAAATACTTAAATAGATACAAGAATATATTTAATAAACACCCAGACCCGGAAATGCAGACATCCAAATGTTCATCACACAAATGCCTGCCCCCATCGGGAATCGAACCCGAGCCTCACGGTTGGTCGTTGTAGTTAGGCGTGTACGCTAGCCACTCGACCAACGAGGCGGAAAATACTCAATTTTTGCTCCTAGGTGACTTTCCTTAATCGAATGCGGTTTCTTGTAGCGCTTAAATTATTAAACCTAATTTAGGGATATCACACTCACAATGGTAGCCTTATGTATTAAATAACATGGAATAAATAACTTAATAGAGTTCATTTTAGTGAAAACAGAAAAATAAAGTAGTAATTCTGTTTAGAAATATTTATTACATATTAGCCTAAATAAAACACTTTCTAGTCGACTCCTAAATTAGTAGCAATTTACTAACACGGTTTAGAGACCTAATAATAGTTAAGTTCAAAGTCTATTTGTTTATCTATTTTCGTCAAATATAAGAAGACATATTTTGCTACGTGTATCAGAAAAAAAGATAAAGACGTCATTGCGCAATATTAACAAATAGTCTTGTTTTTATTTTTATTAATATAAAAATGATATATATTTAATATTATATTATATATATTTATAAATAATAATAATAATATTTAAACAAGACAATTGCAATGGGATCTAATTTCGAAACTTAATTATTATTTATTATACTATACAACTACATATCAACAAACAACACAACAAACAAAAATTGTTTATCTAACATACATTAAATTCTCGTACTACAATGTTTGTAAAAAAACTTCTCCGTAACTGCTTCACAGATTGTTATGACATTTTATATGTAATATAGATTCTTTTAATTCATCTTTTTAAGAACTCGGCATTAAAAAATACACACATTAAATTTTCACTAGTCTACCGCCAACTCCTATGTTTTAATGACTACACCTATTAGTATATTAATAATTTTCAATAGTAAAAATAATAACAAAGCAAAACATAGGCCGGGTCAACTATTCAAACTTACGTGTTAAAAAATTCTAAATTATAGCTTTCGATATAACAGTAATTATATATGGTCTTTACAAATTAGTGCTCAAAATTCTGCCTGGATATTCTAAACCCCTTTCTACGGGCAACCGTACGAAAATGCATATAATCATAGCGCAGCATCGGCAATTTTCATTTTATATTTTGCAAATCGTTTAGTTTAATAAAACCATATCAAGGCCGAGCACGCGTCACATTATCATTACCAATTTGAACTCAATACAATTTGATATCAATAAAGTTACTTCTTATATTCATCAATCTTTCACTTTGAAGGTATTAAGTCTACAGACCCCTACATTTTTAATAGGAAACTAAAAAAATAAGAACCCCTTAGAAATTAATTATGTTAGCATCACATATTATTCTACAATTTAATTGTTATTTTCCTACTATCATTGATGAATGTGGTTGTTGTAAGACACACACAACATTTTTTGTGAAAAAGAAACATAAAAGAATAATTTATATTTGATGATTTCTTTAAAAACCTTCACTGGTTTTATTATCATAACATATATTGTTAAAGTTATCTATTTATGTCAGGGGCGTCATCAACCATAGCCTGAAAGGTTTTAATTTGTTCGAGTTCAACATATGAATATATTAAACAAATAGTTACACCTCAAAATGCGGATGCGACAACCCTGATCTATGCATAAAAAAACATTAGAAAGCAGCATCTGTATATGAAGGTGGTGATTAGGGACAAAGTATAAGGATTAAACAAGTAGCTATGAAGCTACAAAGTAACAACTCATTGCGCTTAATATACCATATAATATAATAGCGCTTAATATAATGTACACCAATTCATACGTATGCTCAAGCACTTCCACTCACACTTAACATCATAAATATTTTTATAGTACACTTAAGTACGCTTCCAGATTATAAAGAATCTACCTAGCTATACTCGTGTTGGTCAAGTATACGAAGAAAACCGCTTAATTGGTTAATTAAAATACTTCATACACAAATCTTCAAGCTAGATCACTTACGGGGTACGCGTTCCGAATCGTTTCTCAAAATATTGATACTGATACTTTAAATGTCACCCTGTATAGACATTGAAACATGATTGTTCAGGTAGGATAAGGTAGAGACTCACTGTGTGTGCGGGCCGTAGACGTGTTGCGGCGGCGTGTTGGCGTAGTGCAGCGGCGCGGGGGGCGGCGGCGCGGGAGCGTACCCGCGCCCGCCCTGCAGCACCATCTGCAGGTGGCTGGCGCCGCCCACCCCGCCCCCTCCCCCGCCG
>NJDC01000163.1:459382-477764 GCA_002245475.1 Calephelis virginiensis
CGCCGTTCACGTTGCCACCGCCACCGCTTCGGCTGCACACCACAAACATGTTACTTGACGAACTCCTCTATCTACGCAACTCAGGGTTTATCAAAAATGCATAGACATCATGAAAAGCAAAAAAAAACTGTAATCTTTATTTAAATGAAAATATTGCCATTTTTTTTTCTCTGGATAAATCATCCAATTGTATTAATTCAATTTATCAGCGTAAAATAGTTACGATTTTCATACAATCCTTTTTCCCTCATTATAGTCCTTTGGGAGTTGATTTAAAAAGATATATTCAATTTCATCAAAACCGATTCAGCGGTTTAGACATGAAAGAATAACAGACAGATGGACTTTCTAATTTATAATGTAAGTATAAATACAGACGATTTCATTTAAATTAATAATAAATTAAATAATATTGTATTGCAAACTAACCATTAATACTTCAACATGTCACAATTAAAAATAACAACACTTACTTCTTTCTGTATACAGATAAGATAAACAGAAAGTAACATAATTTTAAAACAAAAGAATTGTTACTCATTATTGTGCAACAAAACTGTTCCCTCGTAGATCAATCCTAAACATAGAACAATTTCCTAATTGAATAAGAAAAATACCTACCGACTACACACATTCCAACAATCAATAATAAAAGTTTATCTGTATTAGCAAATATTGAATTGTAAAGCATATTGCAAAAAGCAATATGTTGTTAACATTATCTACATCTAGATAATATGAAATACAAAAAAAACTGTCTGCACATGATAGCTAAGTAAATATGTTAAACTTTTACTTCATTTTTTTTTATTATACAATTTAATAATACGTCATTAAAAATATTTCAGAAAATAACAGTTTCAGATAACTTTTGATCTGAGAACTTTTTTTCCAACTATTTCAGACAATTTTAAATGAATGTTTATAAAAGTAAATATTACAATTTGGCAATAATATTATTGCCAAATTGTAATATTTGCTTAAGTCTTTACCCCCTTATATTAAAATTTGGCCGATCCTTTCAAAGTAACCCTGTATACGCATAGTATAAATTGTTTTTATCTATAATTATAAAATAACTGATTTATCATCGCTGAGTAAAAACTGTTAGAGTTAAAGCCATGTCAATTGGCGAGTCGGGTCGTTTTATTAAGTAGACACCCACTAACGACGACATGGAAAAAATGGACATTCGGGTAGAATACTAGTACTAAGGGGTTGAAATGGGGGTTGAAAATTTTTATGAAAGACCGTATTTTTAAAGTTAGAAACATAAATCTTTATTTCTTGGGCTACTCATTAAAAGCGAGTAGATATACTAGTGTTTCTGGAAATTCTATCCCTAAGGAAGTGAAATAGGGGTTTAAAGATAGTATGAAATTTTTATAAAAATCAGTAAATATATTAACTGCCAAGCGAGCAAAGATGCGGTAATAGCTAGTTTTAACTAAAATGTAAGTGTAAAAGTATAAAAGTGTGTACTTACTTGGTGGTGAGAATGTTAGAGAGCGTATAATGCATGCGCGGGGTGTGCGCGTGCGGCGTGTGCGGGGTGTGCGGCGTGTGCGGCGGGTGCGGCTGGTGCGGGGTGTGCGGCGGGTGCTGCGCGTGCGGGGCCGGGTGCTGCGGGTGCTGCGGCTGGTGCTGCGGCAGCGGGGGCAGCGGCGGGGCGCGCGCCCGCGGCGGGTACCCGCGCAGCATCTGGTGCGGCGCGGGCGGCGTGGGCGGCGTCGTCTGCACGCGCGCCAGCAGCGACACCAGGATCTGGTTCTTCTGGCACAGCGGACTCATGCCGGCGCTGCTCGTCGTCGCCGGGGAGCCCGAGCACGACGTGGACGCGGACGACACTGCGCCCGCCGCGCTTGATGACACCTTTGAATAATTAATGCATACGTTTTATTGTGCCCAATTTTATAACAGTATTAAAACCAATACCCAAAACTTTGTTTTCACCAAATTCATATTATATACATGCTTTAAAAATAGTCGAAGTTTTTTCTTCTGAAACATATGATTTCTACACTAAAAATTTTATATATCCTCTTCACATATTATGTTCAAAAATTTTGCTATTTTCCGCCAAAATTTGAATTTAAATGACTTTGTTTGGATTTGAGTATGGATTTCTACAAAGTAACGCCTTCTTTTATTAATTTTCATTAATTGGTATTTTTGAATACATCAACATGTTACATAATACATTTACTTACCTGTTGGTTTTCAGGCGTAGCTCTTTTCGCACTGCCTGTGGCTTTGGGTTCTTCGAATTTACGTTTCATTCCCGCTATCCTTTCCATATACACATCATTACTATCCTGCGACCGACCGTTGTTTGATGTACCGTTATTGTTTGATAACAGTTGAGATAGTACACTAGTCTGTGTTGTGTCTTCATCCGACTTATCGTTGAGTATCTAAAAATTTCAAAAGTTTTAGAAATCCACTGGTGGCAGAGTGCTGTGCAATTTGCCCTGGTAGGGATCCACCGCCCTGCCTATTCCTGCCATAATGACTCTGTTGTATTCCGGCCCGGAGTGTAGGGTAGCCGGTCGACTTACACAGTAGGCCTAACATCTCGGCCACAGGACAGCGACGCACCTGTAACATCTATGGTGTCTAAAGGCCACGGTTATCTCTTACCATCAGAAGAGCCGTGTACTTGTTTGCTGACCTCTCACAAAAAAAACAACGTACACATACAACTGTGATGTTGATGTCGACAACCTTTTGGCAGGCAAGGGCCACAAGTCACCAAAATAAACTAAAGGTGGGGCAACACTTATGATATTAACCCTAGAAGCCAAATATACCTGCATATAATTGGTCATATTATTAAATGTGAATCCGCACTATACGCCGTAGGTATATTATACGGTCAACCGCGGATCGTTCATGCATTTATTTTGATATATATATAACTTATTTACAAATCATTCACGGGCCGCAAGTAAGACGTCGGAGACTCGCAAGCGGAATTGGCGACCAGTGGTGTAGTTTATACTAGTCTATACTAATATTATAAAGTGGAAAGGTTTGATTTTTTGCTTGTTTGTTTGAAATGAATAGGCGCCGAAACTACTGGACCGATTTCAAAATTCTTTCACCTTTAAAATGCTACATAATCCCTAAGTGACGTAGGCTTTGTTTCATCAAAATCGGTGCAGTAGAAGCCAAGTTACGCAGCCGAAGCTGAGTGAAACTGCTAGTTCATTACAAACACACATTTTAGAGAAATTTATTCGATCAATGGGTTTTTATTCAGGTCTCATGGGGGTATAATGATCGGTTCAAGCGTTTCGGTATTAATCCTAGACCAACCAGCCAATTACACTTTCGCAGTTATCTATATTGATAAGTAAAGTAACTCAAATGATAGCGAATTATAATATATTGTTAAGATTAATACTAACCACTCTTAATAGTTGATTGTTGTGGTGCGTTGGATGCGTTGACTGGTGTGAAGTTTGATGAGGGGTTTGATGTGGACTTTGGTGTGAGGGTTGATGTGAGGACTGATGCGAGGGCTGGTGTGTAGGTTGGTGTGAGGGTTGGTGAGCGGGTGGATGCGGCGGTGGTTGAGCGGGGTGGTGGTGCGGCGGAGGTGGTCGCGCGTGCCCTTGCGTCTGGTGCAGCGGCGACAGCGCAGCGGCGGGGGTGTGGGGTGTATGCGGGGTCATTGGTGTGTGGGGCGTGTGCGGGGTGTGCGGCGTATGCGGCGCTGACGTCTCGCTACTCGTCGCCTCCTCGTCCTCTTGCTTCAGCAAATCTTTTAAGATCTGGTTGTTTGAATTCGTCGCCGTCTCCGCCGCGGTTGTGCTCTTTTTGCTCAGCAACAACCTCAACCTATTAGGCTCCTCGTGAACGGGCGCAACGGTCGGCTGCGTCTCCACGTTCGGGACGAGACGGGGACCGACAGTCGACTCCTCCTCCACCATCTCTTTACGATCCTTCGTATTTTCGTTAGCCAGATCCCCGATTTGAAAAGACGGGCCCCAAGGTTCCAGGTCGTCAAAGTCGTTTATCGAGAACTGTGGGTCCGTGGGGCTCATTGTGGACCGGAAAACCCGCGACTCGGGTGCAGAGATTTCGCCGTTGGCCACGGAAGTCATTAGAGGACCACCGAGAGCAGGTCGGGAAACGCTCGGTCGATCGACGTCGTCTTCGCCGAGGATAGTATTCGTTGACATGATAAAATTCGGCTCGCTGGCCGTTGGGAAGAGCCGTGAATAGGCGCTCACTCGTACACGAGGCGCGTCCTCTGCGACTTGCAACCAGTAAGGGTCGCTTATCACCAGATTGCCAGCCTCAATCACCGTCTCGCGAAAATGAGCCGACACGAGATCACGATCGTTACCGTCGACGAGATCTAAATAACGGGATCCCACGAGAGTCAATGGAGAGTTTATACAGTTTTCTACTCCTGACAAATCACACGCTGTAACAATAAATATAACAAAATTAGCTACGGTATTTTGCAATAACAAACCTAACGGTGGTGATTCTGCTGTACGCAAACTAAACTTATTTTAGATGCATGCTATCTTTTTCAAGTGAAGTAATAACAAAAGAGATAGAACAAATAAAAATGTTAAGATTCGATCCAGACATGAGTAATTGTGATATTTTTAATAAACGTTTTACCAAGAATAGATTTAACATCTGTAGAAATGCCAAGCACAGACTTATCTGAAAGCAGTAAAACTGTTTTGTTTCTTTCTTTTAATTTAATTGAAAGAAGCCAAGCGATAACTTAAAATGTGTTCAGTAAGTTCTCACGAGAATCACCAGCAACGTTAAGTTAGATATTGAAGGATAGAAACTTACACAGAATGGTGTAATTGCAGTCCAATCTGAAGACAATAGTTGGTCTGCCGTCTTTGGAGATAGCGGCCGACTCACAGCGTCGAATGACGCACATGACGGAGCCGGCCTCCTCCGTAGACGAACCGCGAACGGAGGCAGCGTGGATCACGGTGTCCACAAATCTATAACACGGACAAAATTATAACAGTGAAAGCAACACTAAAAATCTATTTTCTAAATGGACAATTAGATCAGCAATAAACAAATGTAAATTCAGAATTTGAGAATACCAAAGAACGTGCGTTTTACTTATGATTAATCCGTGAAACAGGTCTTCTTTTTGAAAATCCGTGAAAAATTATCCATCTTTTGAATCTGATCCAGGTGCCTGCGATTTTGATCATGGTGTCTATAACTAAATACTATTGTACATTCTTCATCAAGAACGTAGTTCGATAAATGGTCGTCGTTTAAAAAGTTTCCGACCTAACCGCAATCAATTCTTCGAGCTATTTTTCTCCTGCCCATTGCCACATAATATTCAGAACCCTAAATATTTATAAAACAATTGTTTGCATAACGATTGCTACACTTCACGCATGTCGGTATATAAGATAAAATATGTTTATTACTGAGATAAAAGAAAGCGTCGCAAGAAATGAGGTCAAAAGTATACTAACCTTGCACCGTCAGTTATATCTGAATCCTTGATGAGAAGTCGGGCATGTATGTACTGCGACTTGTCGGAGTCACCGGGGCCCCAGCCGAAGTTTTGAGTATTTCTTAGCAATGGCTTGATTTTTGTATGGTCATCGGTGTGTAGGAGCGAAAATATTGACGTGTTGAGAAGCTCTGACTTTTCAGCTAGAATCAGGTCCTTTATATTTTCGGTCACACACTCTATTTCACCCTTCGAATTTATTTCCATTAATACCAAACCCAGTCTGTTGGTATAGTGTTTAATCGCCTGCGGACAATAACAAATAAGTTAAAACTATTTATATCGCCTCTGTGATGTAGCGGTCTGGGGTCGGACTTTACTTCTTGAAGTATAGGGTTCGATTCCCGGGTCGAGCAACAAAAAAAATAAAATTGTGTATTTTCAATTTTCTAATAAGGATGACGTCATATTATAATGAAGGCTTGCCACCTATCACTTTGTGTGACTTAGTGACATCGGCTAGTCGTAGGTGCCCTGGCTGTGCATTTGGCTAGTACTTCGGCGACATGGGCGTGAAGATACTTGCTGGTTTTTCACATGCCACATGTATAATACTATATGCTACGTATAGCCTTGGCTAGACATAGCAATACAAAGTAATATATTTTTTTAAATAATTTTAGCAACGTAAAAATGCAAAAAAACGACACCGGTTGTAATGAGATACTCACTTAGGTACATAAAATAATTGCGTTTTCCTCAATTTTCTTGGAATCTCAATATCAAATCCGGACTTGGTGGGAAAAGGAAAAAGCAAACACATTGGAGGTACGCTCTTTAATATAAAATAAAAAAATAAAATAGCTAATGAAATTACGGAGAAATCTATTTACATGTCTACATAAAAAATATAAAATCTGAACATAATATGACCTTATCTGTAGTTGGTAAAAAAAAATCTTATCATTTCTTCGATTTTTACAATCGTCTAAAATTTTTAAACTTTGTACAACCTAAATATTTTATGATATTACTATCACTTTTAAATCCACTTGTGTTTCCTTTAAATTTAAATATAGATTGTATGAGAGCCTCAGATTCACAATCAAACAGTGTCTTAGAGCAGTATTTTTCAAACACTGCTGCCGAAGTGAAATCGTTGTGTCCTAAGGTTATCTTTCTGAGTTGATACATTGTATTATTGAAATAACATTCTTTTAGAATTAAAACAACTTATTCGAAAAACTGCTATCCAATGGCGTTTTTGTATGAAAAAGATAGTGAATGTGGAGGAAGCCAGACAGATCTGCCAGGATGGTGAGATTTGAAACTCGATATATTGATACTATCTCCCTACCCCGTAAGGGAAAAACTACTTCATATTTTTGAATTATGCTGATGATGCTATCGTTAGCGAAACCGGTAGGCAATTAATAAAATAATAAAATTAACCATTATACCTAAGTGTTTCTTCATTTAAAAATGTGAATATTTGGAAGTTTTACCAAGCACCGTGATGGAAAATATCAAATATAGAAAAACTACTTATTAAAAATCAATACTCTCGGACCATTAGGACTCCATTAGGATCTTGGGGAGAAGATATGTATGTAATATTCCATGGAGACACTAAAAGTTTGCACCAGCAAACAACCCTTCAATCCTATTAACTAGATGGTCATGGTCGAGAATGCTTCAAGTTTTGACACACCATTGGTTTTGGATGATTTGCTTTGATAAAAAGAGTAATGTACAATGCGAAGATTTATGGATATAAGTAACCGAGATGATCCTAAGTTAACATTTCACGATCAAATTTTTCAGGTATTATTCGAAGGTGGTGTGTCAAGAGTCTCCAAATCCGACATGTTTGCATGAAAAGGGTATTGAACGTGGAGGAAGCTAGGCAAGTTCGCATGGATGGTGACATTTGGCACTCGATACTCTCTGCCTACCACGTTAGCGACTCGGCGTGAAAATAAATAAAAAAGAGTAATGTTGATACTTATGTCTAATTTTGACAAATTAAAAAAAAATAGAAGACACCATTAAAATATATGTTTCTATGATTTAAAAGGTAGCCTCGTCCTCCTTCTTTGGTTGGAATCCATTTGTTCTTATTAAAAAAAAGTCAATTAAGACATTATTAGAGGAAATAAATATTTGTTACCAAAGCCATATGTATTTATTAGAGATGTTTGTAGACATCACATTTTATTTCATGTTTCAAAGGGATACTATAATAAACAAACAAACAAACATACAAACATTTTTGACCGCCTCGTTGGTCGAGTGGCTAGCGTACACGCCTAACTCCACCGACCAACCGTGAAGCTCGAGTTCAATTCCCGACGGGGACAGGAATTTATATGATGAACATTTAGATGTTTGCTATTTAAGTATTTCCAATTTGCTTACTTCGGGTTAAATTCAATGTGTGAAAATATCCAGATAAATGTGTATATTAGTCGAATTTACAAAATATTATTGAACTTTAATAAAAATATAAAATGTAGCCGTACGATAAGAGGGGTTCTTATCATATTTTGTGCCGATGCGTTGATTATAGAGATTGATATTATATCCGTACTAAATAACTCAGTGTTGCTTTGACGATGATATTCATGTCTACAATATAAAAACACGTTTGGAAGTTCGTTTTGGAATGCGAAAAATAGATTTGCTTTAATTAAAATGGTTTTTGTGATCATAAGAAGTCTCAAGTCTCTTATAGACATCAAAGATGGTAGTGCTGCCTGGAATTATGATCAAGACTGTATATTTTCAAAGATGCGATGACTAACATATTTTACTATCACTTTTAGACGAAGAACTTACGGAGCGGTTTTTACCCGCGCCCGCGGCGGTTGAGGGCCCCCAGGTTCTATAGAATCTATATTATGTTAATACGTTGGACTCCTTTTTACGAAAATTGCGCTGACGCAGGAGCATAAAATTTGGCACACTTATTGTTTAAGTGTAGGAGAAGTGCAGAACGCAAATATTTTTCAATAATAATGCTTATAAAGTACATCAATTTTTATTCATATTATAATATTAAATCAATAAATAAAACATTACCCACACTGCCATGCATTTGACACACACAAACAAATATGATAACGATAAAAGATCACAGATGGCGCACTAACTATTCATTAAGTTCATTAGTTGGTCTTGAGAAATGAAGATGGCGTTCTTATCAAAAAGATATTAAAATTTACAATGGTCGAATTTCGACCAACGGGCGACCACTAGTTGAGATTAATATGTAAAAAGTAAGAGCACATTTCAGGACGCGTTTTACACCCGCAGCGCCCGCGGTTGTTTGTTCCAGCGGCAGCGGTCGCCCGTCCGTAGAAGTTGAAGAAGTTTGCGGGCGATAGTTTCAACCGCGACGGTTATATAACCGCAAAAAGTACAGGTCTCGTTAGTTTTGAAACAAAACCGCAGTTCCGCGCCCGCCGCGGACGCGGTTAAAAACCCGCTCCGTGAGTTGTTAGCCTTACTAAGTAAAATAACAATCGCAGTAAAATTGATTTATTAGTACAAATAATTAGACTGTTGAGATTTTAACTACGAAGTTACGAACACAACGAGTTCGCAGTCCCTCCGCTTTGTCTGTCTTCCCACTTTAATGTTCCTTTTGTTCAAGCTTTTGTAGTCATAGAACGTTGGAACGTCATAGAATATTGACATTGGAAGGCAAACAAGCAGACAAATCTTCTGATGGCTAGAAATATACGTCGCCTATTTAGATACCAAAGTTTGCTAATTGAATGTTGCCAGTCTAAGGCTTGGGTGTGTTAGTGCTCTTGGGTGTTTCCGGCAATCCTATCCTCCCTGATCGGAACACGAAAGTTGCTTAACACGGTGGCTACACCAATAAGAATAGGTAAGATGGTGGCACCAGTCTTGTTGAGAGGCGATTACTGCAGCGATTCTTCAAAGGACACCATGGGCATTCAGTAGAAAAATCGTCAAAGTTCCGCATTACATATTAGGAATGAAGGTTTACATTTAACGAGAATTCAGTTTGGATTAAGGCAAGCTGCTTAACTATTATTGGTAAAACAGGAAACACATCATAATTAGATTACAAAATAATGTCTTTTATGTTTCTAATACAAAGTTTGGTGAAATTTTGAAAACCGCGAGGTTAGCAACACGTTAGCCAGTCAAAAAATTTGTCCTAATATAAATATTATACTTTGTAATCATTTGATAAACAGTACCATAAAACAAAAGTTACTTGGTCGAAGTTGAAATTTTTCATGGTTGTTATTTACCTCAATAAGTGGACTGAGATCCGTGTACTTCAGTCCAGTGGGCGAGGATTGTTGCTGTGTCGAGCTTACTTCGCCACCCTGAACCGGAGATAGGCATTGAACAGAGCGATCCGGGCACTCGTCGGGACAGACTCGCCTCTGCTGCAATATGATTTCGATGTGCCTCGTAGCCTCGCGGACGATGCCGTTCTTGTCTGGCTGTTTCACCTCCGCCAAGCAGGTGCCCAGCAGCTCTTCCAGCTGATTTATAACTTCGTTCTCGAGCTCCCGACGCCTCTTTTCGTTGTCACACTTATTTCTGAAATGCCAAAATTTAAATAAGTTTTTAACAAAAAAAAACATTTTTCTGAAAAGTTTCTACTTATGATGGCTATTTATAGCAGTGGACCTAAGGACGTATCCAATATGCTCAAACATTAGAGGATAACATTGGTAACTTTAGAGTCTATAGATACCATAGAAGTAACAGGTACTTCGCTGTCCTGAGGCTAGGTTGGAAGGCCTGTTTACGGCCGCAAGGTGCACCAGCTACTCTACCCTTCACACCTGAACATGACAGTCATTATGGCGGCAGAAATAGGCAAGGCGGCGGCTCCCTACCCGGTCAACTTGCTGCACAACTCTCTACTACAAGTGGTCTTATTAGTAATTACGTATATTTTAATCTATGCTAGCCTCTAACTAACTGCCTAGAAGATGGTCTGTTCTACTTAGCGGACCCGGACCAACACGGAACAAAAAAAATAATTGCCACTCAAATGCATACATAATACCATATCCATAAAAAAGTTGTTAAGGTAAATTAAGATAAATATGTAAATGTAAAATTAATTGCCAAAAGAAAATAACATTTCCAATTAATCAAATAAATAGGTAAAATCTTTTCACGCCCATACAACCAGTGCTACGACTAGCCGAAGACACTAAGTCCCATAGGTGGCAAGCCTATTGCCAACCGGGCACATATTCAATGAAATTAAGAATACACATAAATAATCTTTTTTTTGCTACCCGACCCGGGGATCGAACCCGTGACCTCAAGAAATCAGTTCCTACGCCGGACCGCTAGATTACAGAGGCGATCATAGAACAATTAAATAATAAACAGCAAGCTGTACCATTTTTCTAAAATGAGAAATTAGTTTGATCCTTGGTTTGAATGAGTTTGCAATAACTTAAAACAGCAAAATAACAAACTAGGTATATCCAATATTTCTGAAGGAAGTATAACATTTATCTGACGATAAAAAAGAGCAACAAATCTTAAAATACAATCATTGTTTTTGAACTGTATAAAAGAAGCGATTAGTTATTCGTCGCATTGTCGCGTGTCAGTCTGTTTGTTATCATAATATTTTATTTTATTTTCTGGTGTCTAAGCGTATTTTAAGCAAATCCTCTCAAAAACGACTTGACAGATTCTTTTAAAATTTCGAGTAAAATATCTAGTAGGTGAAAATAGGATGTTAATATTTTTTCACACCCATAAGTGATACAGGTGATCTTTTTTTGTTTTTTTATAATTAGGAAAAAAAAATTATATAAACCTAATTTGTCACCCTTTCCAACAACTCTATTTCTAATAGCGACATTGATGTACTCAATAATTTTCTACTATTAAAAGAAATATTTTTATTGAAAACACACCGTTTTCCTGGTACTGTATAAAAATATATATAAAATATTATACATACATTCCATATAAATTTGCAAAAGAAATATTTTTTGTACATTAATAATACTTCAGAAAACATTAATCACTCGGGCTGTTTTTAACTTATTTTTCGCATTTATTAAAGTCCGAACAAGTTTTAGTTGCGCTTTACTCAAAGCGTAGCGGTCCAATTTAAAAATTCAACAAAATTAGCAGATAATTTTATATTCAATTGAAAAAAAGTTATACGTAGTACAAAAGTCAAAACCAGTGTGAACCTAGTGGTCTAAATTGAAGACCTAACCCTGAATACAACAAAATCATTCAAATATCCGCTTGAAAATCGCTGTCATTTTCCGTCAAAGAGGGTAGGGTAGCTGGTAGACTTGCACAATTATAGGCCTTACAACTTGACCGCAGGGCAGCGACGCACCTCTAACATTTATGGTGTCTAAGGCCACGGTTATATCTAACAATCAGGAGAGTCGTATGTTCGTTGACCTCTCGCATAAAATTTTCCCCGTGTTGGTCCAGGCTCCTTTGCAGAATAAGGGTCTATTCTGCCAGGCAACTCGTAAAAGGCGAGACACCTGACTAGGTGGTAGAGTTTCGCAGCGACTCGCCTGAATTGGTACCACCGTCTTACCTATTCCTGCCACCATAACGTGATAACGTGCTCCGGTTCGGAGGATAAGGTAGCCGAAAACTTACTTTTGCTCGAGGCCTTATATCCCGGCCTCAGGTTGGCAACGCACCATTACCACCTTTGGTGTCTGTAGACGGCGTGAATTTCTTACCATCAGGAAATCTGTGTGCGTGTTTGCCTTCCATTATCATAGAAAAAAGTATAATTCGCAAACAAAGCAGCTAGCGATGTCCTATTTAAAATTACTTATTAAGGTCACACTTTGAGAACCATAGACACAGTGATATAACAATTTCGTTCGTGATTTGAGAACCAAAGACACAGTGATATAACAATTTCGTTCGTGATTTGATACCCATAAATTCGCCGATTGCTAAAAATAAAACGCGTGTAATTAAAAATCATAGACAGTTTCCCTCACACGATGTAACAACACCGTGTCCAAACAAGTTATCAATCTAGAATTATTTGATTGTTTCCTGCCTTGTGCGGTCCGATCGTATTCGTTGCTTCTCGTTTAAGTCCGCCACAAGCACGCTGAATTGGTTTACGGAATCACGTTTCGAAATTTCGAAATAAAATAATAATCTATATATATTAATAGATACGTGACGCCAAAACTTTGGACCCATTTTTAAGAAAATTGCGCTAACGGGGTACCATAAAATTTGGCACACTTATTGTTTATGTGTAGAAGAAGTGCAGAAAGCTAATATTTTTCAATAATAATGCTTATAAAGTACATTAAATTAGTAAATAAAACATTACCCACACTACCATGCATTTGACACACACAAACAAATACATTGATGATAACGATAAAAGACGACAGATGGCGCACTAAAAAGTTTGGAAACTTGGTCTTAAGAAATGAAGATAGCGTTCTTATCAACAAGATATAAAAAAAAATTATGGTCGAATTTCAACCAACGGGCGACCACTAGTAAAAATAACTACGTTAAAAACCGACTTCAAAAGTAAAAATATGTACACTGATTTCGCCGAGGTTTATGAACCCATGTAGGTAGTTCTTTTTTATTTTATTTGTTGCGGAATAGTTTCGAATTGGTCCCATAAAAATTTGATTCAGATAGGCCCATTAGTTTTTGTTTTATGACTACTACTACTACTTTCACCTGTCTCGATGTCTATTTTTATTAAATTACGTTACAAAAACCGACTTCAAACCTAAAATGTGAAAAATAATAACGATTTAATAATAATTATATACTACCTATTATTTATATTATGTGCTATTTACTAAAAGGTTTGAAGTTGGTGCCAAGCTAATAATACTTATTTATGATATAATTATTAGTTTAAGGCTTTTTAGTTTCAAAGTCAGTTTTTTAAGTACTTATTTTTATTTTAAACTTTTTACATTATTGCTGATATGATTTAATTTAATAAAAATAGACATCGATATAGCTCAAGGTAGATCGATGTACATATATAAAAATTGAAATTACCGGCCGAATTGAGAAAACCTGCTTCCTTTTTTGAACTCGGTTAAAAAGCACATGGCTCTCCTGATGGTAAGAGATAACAGTGGCCTATACACACTATAAATGTTGGTGAGTTGTGATCATTTTTGTATGACCTTGAGAGGGATCGCATGCAGGCATCCTTCCGATGCTTTAGGGTTGAGCCAAGAACAAAGTAATTTTTGTATGACAAAGTGTACGAGTATTTGTCATATTGTATTCTGTGTATCCGTCTGTGTATTTCAATACCATTCGTTAGGCTACTTAGTTGAGGGGTTAGCGCACACACCTGTCACCACCGACCAATGGCGGGGCTCGGGTTCTATTCCCGACGGGTTAATAAATTTATACTTGCATTTATTTAAGTATTTTAATATCTTAGTATCATTTGACTACACCCATATAATTTGACTAGTTTGAGGTCAGATTCGATTTGTGTAATTTGACCAGTAATTTTTATTTATTTATTAGTTATAGCAACATTCAAGCTATCGATACTTCCTGTCTTAAACCTGTTAAATCGTTTCTTTCATAAGAATTGAAGCACTTATTGCATTCTATATAATCTCCAAATACAAAAAGGATACTAACGATGATAATGGAGGCTGTGACGGTAAGTCTGAACTACCAATATTAATGACCTGTCTAAGAAATAGTAAAAATTTTAAACCAGTTGCCAGGTTACCATTGTAATTTTTAAATGTTATCAAAAATATCTAACTAACAAAACTCTTGAAGGCCTCTCTTTTTTCTGCAGATAGGTTATTAATATTGGCCGTAAGTAGATCTGTCGCCTACGCCAACCCTCTCCAAATCCGAATCACGACAATTGCAAGCACACGTTATGTTAGCAATGCTCTACCAATGTGTCACGTTACCAGTGTAACAAACAAAAATAAACCTATGTTATCCTTTTACGAGCTACCCGGCAGATGAGCATTTGGACAAATTCTTCAACGGGGCCCGAAAACTACACTGAGAGGACAACTTTATGTGGTAAAAAAAATCATGACCCTACTAACTACTTTACATTACCTTCAATAACTACATTACACCCGACTACATGACATTATGTCCCTATGTGACCCTAATTGTCCTATAGGCTATGTCCTTTAGGCGAGTGTCATATAGGAAAAAGGCTGAGATAAAATATACTGTAGGGAAGACATACGAGAGGAGAAAAGCTGAAGATGTAACAGCACCTCGTGTATTCTCCCGAAGATTCGGACGTAAAGCCACAAAAAATGCAAAAGGACCTTATGAGGTGGTGGATTTTCTGAATAAAACTTTTAAGACCGATTGAAAGTCCGATTTCCGGCGGAAATGGAGCTGTAATTCAGCAACTGGCCCTTGCAATCGGATATTGGATACTTAAAGGGATATCCGTTTTCTGTAGTTGACAAACAGTATCTTTTTTTTTATTAATCAAGTAAATATAAGTCGACGTTATTTGAGATAGAAATGACTGATCACATATTTATTAACGGCCAATATTATTAACCTATCTACAGAAAAAAAGATATTAATATCCTATCTATAGCTATAGATAGACCTTCTGGAGTATTGTTAGTAAGATATTGCTGTTAATTATTGAAAAATAACAGCGGTAACATGGCAACTGATCTAAAACAGCACAACCTCTTATCTTAGATAGATTATTAAAATTGATATATAAAGTTTGTTACTGTAATGTTAGAGGTCTACGAACAAGTACACGGCTCTAATGATGGTAAGAAACAACAGCAACCTATAGACACCATAGATGTTATAAGTGCGTCGCTGTCCTGTAGACGACATGTTAGACCAAAATGCGTGAACAAAAGTTCACGCCTGTGCAACTCCGTTCGTTCTTAAAAAAAACCATACGGTTTATATGCACAAAAGTTAGTATGTAGGCACGCATAAAGTTAAAAAACCAAAGTTAACCTCCCAAGGACTAAAATGAGGAGCTAAATTTGTACAAAAATGTCGACGGACGAAGTCGCGGGTAAACAGCTAGTAAGATTTTAAACTTCAATCATCGCGTTTTATTAACATTTTCAATTATTTATACGGGATACTCACGATACATTTTTATTTTAATTGTCGATATTTCGGCCTAGTTGCGTAGGCCGTGGCCGTATAAAATAAAAATTGTTAGTATCCCAGTATAAACAATTAAAAAAGCTAGTAAGATAACAGAAGTTACATTGCCAAATACGACGATGAATATTGCAAGCGGACCTTAGTAACGTGTAAAAAAAAACCGCAACAACCGACTCTACATCATTGGGTACCACGTAGCGATTTGTCATTTTTTTTTTCTAAAAATAGCAAATGGTTCCAAATAGTTTCCACATAAACTTCATAAACATCCTACTAGAAGATTTTGAGTTTCACTAAATAATTCATACATTTCTCACCTATCTTGTTAACCGTATAACTCAAAAATCACTGGTCGGATCATGATAAAACTAATACGGGACCCACCTATAAATAATGATCTATCCAACTCATGAACCATCAAAATCGGTTAACTATTGACGGAGTTATCGCGTAACAAACATACAAAAAAAATACAGTCGAATTGAGAACCTTTTTTTATAATATTAGAAGGCAAACAAGCAGACGGATTTCCTGATGGTAATAAATTCACGCCGCCTAGAGACACCAACGATGGTAATTGTGCGTTGCCAACCTAAGGCCAGAAGTAACTTTACCGGTTACCTTAACCTCTGAACCGGAACACGTCAAAGGTAAGCACTGACGTTATGGCGGCACGAATAGGTAAGGCAGTGGTACCAATCCGGGCGGATCGCTGCAAAACTCTACCACCTAATTAAAATCTCTTCCTTTTTCTGAAGTCAGTTAATGAGTTTCATTTTCAAATGTAAAGTGTTTTACCCGACTTATAAACTAACAGTTAAATACTTAACCCAGTAACGTCCAAGTTACCCTAACTGAAACAAGTACCTTAAATGTAGAGACTAATATGAGGCGGCTAGAACCAGAGTGGCGTAACTGTTTTTTTTTTTAATATTGTGCTGTATACAATAATTATAAGAAATCATAAAACTCAATATTGTAAAAGTTAGGCCACTATGGTTCTCTGAGGACTTGAGTCTCAATATTGTACAAAAAAACAGGTAGGCCACTCTGGTTTTAGCCGCCTTATATATTCCATGGCACTCTTTAGTCTATAATTTGTCTCTGTACTTCTGTTTTCTTGTTGTCAAAAAGTAAAAAGATACTTTAAAGTAAGACGTTTATAAAAGAAACAGTTTTCTCGTTCGATATTCATAACAAACATACGCCTTTAAAACCACACATACATTCACCCCACGTTTTTATATATCCTTGACATCCAAAACTCCTTGAACTTCAACGTAAAAACGCATATAAAACTGGTACCTACACAATTATTATTGCAATTGCAATCAAATAAAATTTAACAAATTTCTGTATCGCAATAATACGAGTAGTTCCCCGTATTGGTCCGGGCTCCTTTGCAGAATAGATTTGACGTGTTCCGATTTGGAGGGTAAGGTAATCGGTAGCCTTACTTTTGCTCAAGATCTAACATCCAGGCCTCAGATTCGCAACGCATTACCATCTTTGATGTCTCTAGGCGGCGTGAATTTCTTAAAATCAGGAAATCCGTCTGTTTGTTTGCCTTTCAATATAATAAAAAAAAAGGTTTTAACCTAATAAGATAAGAACAAGGATAAGAAATAATGCTACTATTGACCAGTAAAAAGGCGTCCACTGCTTTTTTAACATCCGATAGAAAAAGAGGGCCATTATAAGCTTGACGTGACCTGTGTTCCTAGCTCCTAAACGAATGAACAGATTTCGATGTGTTTTCAACAGACATGGAGTAATTCTGGATACAGCCAAAACGAAAAGTTAACACCAATAATCACTACATAGTATAAAACAAAGTCGCGTTCTCTGTCCCTTTGTATGTTTACATCTTTAAAACTACGCAACGGATTTCGGTGCGGTTTTTATAATTGATAAAGTGATTGAAGAGGAAGGTTTATATGTATATTTAATACCCGTGCGAAGCTAGTACAAAATAAAACAAACACGGGTTTGTTAAAACACTAATTATAACTTTTGGACCAACATCCAGTGTTTGATTTTTTAATTTCGTCCTCGCCCTGAATGGCAAAACAACCGTAAAAACATCTGAAAAAATTAATATAAAAAATCACGAGCCACGCCTGCCTGCCGGAATAACTAGTAATTCTTAAAATATCGACGCAACAAAACTGTAGTAAGCCTATGTAGTAATTAAAAATAAATATAAAGTACCTGGATGCATCTATTTGTATTTTTTAGCTCACACTAACACTCATTAACTTCGTAACTTCGTCATCACGAAAATCGAACCCGAGGCTCGCAATTCGTGACGTAGGGCGTGTACGCTAACCCCTCGACCAACAAGGCCAAACTGACTTATAGATAGTTGAAATTGGGTGATAGTGTATTTCCACAATCTAAACTATATACATAACAAACAACGTAATATTTACATTTACCTAATACATGTTAGCAATTTAAAATTGCCAGACGAATAATTAATTAAAGTAATTTTATATTCAGTTTTTTTTTCACATAATATAGAGAATTTGAATTGAGAAAGTATGTACTCCTCATGTAACTATCTAACCTATGTCTATGTAGCTTACTTTTCGTTATATTAGTTTAGACTAATAGACAGGAAAAAAAAACACACTCTCCTGATGGTGAAACACCAATGGGTCCATGGATACCACGTTACAGTTTCCTGTCTCTATTTTCTAATCTTACTCGTTCTTATCCTTATGAGCTGCCAGGTAGAGAGCAGATGTATTATTCTAG
>NJDC01000163.1:478540-533320 GCA_002245475.1 Calephelis virginiensis
CGTCGGTAATCGAACCCGAGGCTCGCAATTCGTGACGTAGGACGTGTACGCTAACCCCTCGACCAACAAGGCCAAACTGACTTATAGATAGTTGAAATTGGGTGATAGTGTATTTCCACAATCTAAACTATAAACATAACACACAACGTAATATTTACATTTACCTAATACATGTTAGCAATTTAAAATTGCCAGACGAATAATTAATTAAAGTAATTTTATATTCAAACAATTTTTTTTCACATAATATAGAGAATTTGAATTGAGAAAGTGTGTACTCCTCATGTAACTATCTAACCTATGTCTATGTAGCTTACTTTTCGTTATATTAGTTTAGACTAATAGACAGGAAAATAAACACACTCTCCTGATGGTGAAACACCTATGGGTCCATGGATACCACGTTACAGTTTCCTGTCTCTATTTTCTAATCTTACTCGTTCTTATCCTTATGAGCTGCCAGGTAGAGAGCAGATGTCTTATTCTAGAAGAGGATCCGGACCAGCCTAGAGGCAACAGAAGTTAGTGGTCTTCCGTCATAGATTCCCTCTACACTTAACATCAGATTAAGACTCATACCAACAAAAATTACCTTGAACGTTTAGTTTTATAAAAATATACTGAACTATTTGCCCACGGCGTTGCCCGCGTGGTTTAGGGTCCCACAGGATCATTTTTTCGCGATAAACAACTATCCTAAGTGTAAATCAAAGCTACCCTCTATGTGTTTGCCAAATTTCATAAGAAATCAGTTGTACAGTTTTTGCGTGAAGGAGTTACAAACATACAAATTTTCGCATTTTTAACATTAGTAGGATTTACGTTATTTTTAAACACAATTCCGTATGTTAGTTGTGTGTAGCGCTAGCCGCTAGCACTCTGCATACACAAAAAATGCATTACTAATTCGTTGCAGGCAGTCATGGCCGTTCAGGTTCGTAATGCTATACCTATAAGTTATAGTCAAATGTAAGAGAGACAGAGATGCAAGAGTGTTGATTTTAGGAACCTTACATGTGGTTGGGTAACCTTCTTCAACACAACCACAAAAAATAGAGACTAAGGAGCATTGAAGTTAAAACTTAAAATTTTCCATTTTTTTAGGGTTCCGTACATCGAAAAAAAAACGTAACCATTATATTATCAATTTGTTGTCCGTACGTACGTCCGCCACGACCCTTTTTTCAGGAACGCTTGGAAGAATCAAGGTGAAATTTATATCAGATATTCAGGTCTTCTATCCCTTGGAGCTGAGCAAACACAATCAAAATATACAATCTTATAACCGCAAATTTTCGAAACTCGCAAGGAAATCAAAACCTACAGGTTACAACCCGTGAACTCAGAATCTTGGAATTTGGTAAGAAGCTACATCTTATTACCGATTTAATTTAAAATTGCACAAACCATATATTGGTAGTAGTCAATAAAATGTCATGATGGGTGACTATGACTTATAAAACTACAGGTTTGTAAGGAACCCTTGGTGCTAAACCCGACTTACACTCTCCGATTTTTTTATCTTCACCTTATGACGTGTTGAGCATGCATGACCAGCTCTCTTCGCAATCTAAAACGCACTATAAAACTAAAGCACATCGGTGACGCGAACCCATAAAATTTAGCCAAACCAAAAATTAGCTAGATTTTAGAAGAATATAAAATATGGATATTATATAGAGCTGAGCATACACATTTTCACATAACCTATTCTTCATTAAAAAGGAATAATATCCAAGTTACAATACATACATACATATCTTCACGCCAAGTCCATTACGAAGTAGGCAGAGAGTATAGTGTGCCAAATCTCACGATCCCGATAGACCTGTCTGGCTTCCTCCACATTCATTACTCATTTTAACCCTTTCTCATTTTAACTCTTTCTTTCAATCCCACTTTTTATCAGATCTCACTATTACGAATGCGGTCAGCGAGCGTAATACCACAGACTTTCCGCAGCGCTCTCATTTGTACATAATATATAAGCTACATAATATGAATAGTAAATCAAATGTTTTAATTTGTACCCATCTAAACTTATAATATTGTTAATGTTTGTTAAAATTTACTGTATAGTCTTTTGGATATTTATCTATTTTACTTACGATTTTATTTATTACTGGTAGTCGAGTGCTATGCAGCAACTTGCTCTGGTAGGATATATATCTTCTTACCTATTACTGCCACCATAATGACAGTCATACTCCGATCTAAAGGGTAGGGTATGTGGTGGACTTGAACTTACGGTCTAACAGCGTGACCACAGGACAGCGACGCTTCTATTATATGATGAAGTCTATAGGCAACAGTTCCCTCTTACTATCAACAGAACCATGTGATTGTTCGCCATCTTATAACGTAGAAATAAATACCTGTCGATATTTCGATCTAGTAACATAACAAACATACAAGAAAATATAGGTACAGTCGAATCGATAACCTCCTCCTTTTGGAGTCGGTAAATAAAATAAAATCCCGAATATTCCGTAAAAGTAGCTTCACACCCATATACTCCAAGACTTTGGTAGAGGCACAACCAGGACACCCACGACTAGACAAAGAGACTAAGTCCCACTATGTGATAGGTGGCAAGACTATAGCTAGCATATCCAATCCCGGGCAACACTATTTTTATTAGAAACGTGGAAATACGAAATCTTATTTTTATTGCCCGACCCGGATCGAACCCGGGACCTCAATAATTCAAGTCCGACGATGGACTGCTAGAACACAGAGTCGATAAAATTCCGTATAAATATTTAAAACGCTTGTAGTAGTCGTCGATGAAAGTGCTAGCCCAAAAGCGAAGTAAACAAGACCGGCTCGAGCGTCGTCTTAGTTGTTTTTCAAAAAAAAATTAAAATTTCAAATTAATTTGTTTTTCACCTTGTTAATGGAAACGAGGTCATGCATGTGCGCGCATCACTATTGAACGAATTTATAGTTACTGTTCCAGCGTTATAACCTTATCTTGTCTTTATCAGAATTATTTCTCAAGGCAGCTACAGGATTACTCATTTTATTTGTATAATGTTATTATAACAATTAAATGCATAAATATATGTCTAAACATACGAACAACATATTTTCTCCCGTATTGTTCCGGGCCTGCTGAGTGGAATACCGTCCGTCTGCCTCCCTGCCTGTCAGCTTGTAAGAGGCGAGCATAGCCTCAAGTATAGGTCATTACCAAGATGACCACTGGTAGTAGAGTTATGTGCAGCAACTTGCCCGGGTATCCATCGTCTTACCAACATACATACATATCTTCACGCCAAGTCCCTTACGAGGTAGGCAGAGAATGTCGAGTGCCATACCTCACGATCCTGGCAAACCTTTCTGGCTTCCTTTACGTTCATTACCCTTTTCAAACAAACACGGCGGTTTCGGAGACTCTTGACACCAGCCTCGGATAATATCCGATTGATCTGATCGTGGAATGTTCACTATGTTTACCTTGGTCTTCCCGGGTACCTACATCCATTCACATTCGCATTATATATAAGCTTATCAATCTTTCATCTGTCAATCTTTCTACATGACCAAACCAGCGGAGCATTCCCTTTCGCATTTTAACACCAACACTTTCTTTCAATCCCACTCTTTCTCGGTTCTCACTGTTACGATGATGATGCGGTCAGCGAGCGATACACCACAGATTTTCCGTAGCGCTTTCATTTCGACCGCATTTATCCTACTACTACTTTCATGCTTTTTCTGTCATACCCAACTTTCTATTCCATACAATAACGTTGGGATAAGCACAGAATTATGCTTTACCTACCACCGCCATAATGACTGCCATGTTCCGGCCTAGAGGGTAGGGTAGACAGTATACTTGTACAATAGTCCTAAAATCCCGGCCTCAGTAAAGCGACGCACCTATAACATCTATGATGTTTATAGGCCACGGTTATCTAATATCATCAGGAGACCCGAGTGCTTGTTCACAGACAACTCACATAAAAAAGCTTTGTTTTTCGCCCCTCTCCAGATAGATTAAGATAAATCTACAAATTAGAGAAGTGTTTAACAACAATCCGTAGCTACTCAGTATTCGCTAATAAATAAAAAACACGAAAAGAATTTTTCAAGCTAGACTGGTAGATCCGGTATTATTACATACGTGACCCTGTTTATAATATTAATGTATATTACATTATATTTTCAACTTCACGCCGATTGTCCGATAGGATGGACAGAGGGCACCATGTGCAAAGTATCACGCTATTGGTTGCTTATTCCTTCTTTCATTTTTGTAATCACCTTACTCGATCACTACAAAGTCGCTTCCTCTGTCCCTATTAGGGTTGCCACCTTTTTACTTTCCAATAAAAGTATTCCGGTTATTAAGTGTACGAAAAAAAAAGTACAGAGAATTAGAAAAAAGTACACTTTTATCTTATTTATTTAAGTACCTAATTATTACACAAGAAGGGGCACAGAATGATATTTTTACAATATAATACTATACATAACAATTACAAAAAGAACTACACATTACATATTTAACCTTCAATTTTCTTTGTTATCATATTTAAATACATATTTTTATTACTTTGAGCTGTTTTCATTAAATTTGAATCTCTCATAAATTATTCCAGAGTGTTAGTTATTTATTAAATAAATTTAATAAATGACTGCAGAAAAGCAAATAAATATCAGTAAAATTATTCTCATTTTCATTCAAAATCAATAA
Organism: Calephelis virginiensis; assembly: GCA_002245475.1. Taxonomy (NCBI): domain Eukaryota; kingdom Metazoa; phylum Arthropoda; class Insecta; order Lepidoptera; family Riodinidae; genus Calephelis; species Calephelis virginiensis. The sequence goes on from NJDC01000163.1 coordinate 483,243, forward strand.
ATTTTGGAGAAGCATTGGACATGGGTTTAAACTTAAGAAGTAGGTGCAAATAGGAAGCAAATTTAGCCAATTTATCTCCATCTATTGATGCTACATTTTTGCATTCCTCTCTTCTTACAGCAGAATGTGAAAAATAAGCATACATTTTTAAAATCACATTTTCTATGTCATGTGATAAAAAGCTCATGACATGTCTTGCACAATTATGCACAATATGTGCATGACAATTTCCTTTTAACTAATCAGGTATCAAATTTTTCATATTTGTGAACAAAGAATGTATGTTTGCATCGGTGTTGTCAGCACTCAATCCAGATACGTTAGGAAAAGATATTTTTTATTGACTCTTGAACTGCTTCGAACATATCATCAGCAGATTCTTTTCTATTTTTATGAAAATCTAACAATTCATTTTCTGTACCATTTTTGGCCGTAAGATGTTGTATCACTAACGTAAACAGTTTATTTATTTTGATTAGAGCTATCTGTTTGTATGCAGTAATACAAATTATTTATATTAATATCATCTAATACATTTTGTATTGAATAAGGCCCCAAGGACTCTGTAACTAGTGATTTTATTTTTGTTCTAGCTGGACGAATTGCTGTAGCTGTAGCTGAATTTATATAAATAATTTTAATTAAATTTTATTGTCCATAAATTCATGCTGTTATAGGACAAATTGTGTTTATTTTGCCTGGCAGGAAGGCAGATGGTCTATTCTGCAAAGAAGCTCGGACCAACATGAGGAAAATAAACAGAGTCAAGTACTCCACGGTTCAACCTGATAGTAAAGTCTTTGATACAATGTAATACAGACTAAAATATCAACTTAACTTTACTCCTACGTTAGTCCGTGTTTATTAATAAGACGGTTGGTGTTACACGTGACCAATCATGAAAAAGAAATACCCCACCAATGAGCAGACTGAAGACTGCTGTTTTAATTGAAACCATAGAGCTTAAAATTAATAAAAAAACTGTAGCATATTTTTAATTTTTCCTTTTAATTATATGTTCGAAGATAAAGCCAAGAAAAAGAAATACAAAAACATGCAAAATGTGCAGTTTATGAGCTCTGTTTAGTAACTATTTCATAGAATTCTTTTTTTTGTAATAATCTTTATTTATATAATTCTTGTGTTCGTATGTTTGTCACTGAACTCCTTCTAGACGACTGGAGCGACTTTGATGAAACTTTTTGTGTGTGTTCAAGTGAAATCGAGAATGATTTAGATTCACAATTTGGTCCACTAGAAAATGTTTTTTAATTATTTTTTAATAACAAGTAGTTGTTGATTATGGAATGTTTCACATGGGATCTGACAGACTGCGCTACTATCGAGGAATAACGTCAAGCGATACGAAGTTTGCTGGGTAAGCTAGTCATTTTATATAATCGAAAACTAGAAAATGTGTTAACTAATATAGGTCTTAGTTTATGTACTTAAGTATGTCCTATGCGGCTAAAACTATTTGATGGTTTTAAATTGTTAACTGTTTCCCGCGTTTTAACTACGCATGGTGGTTGTAGCGTCAAGATAAATACGAGGGTGGATCCAAAAGTTCTAAGCCCGACCAAGAAAATGAAAGAAAAGTGGGTTTAAATTTATTTTTACTTTTTGACATAGTCTCCATCTAGCTCAACACACTTCTTCCACCTGACCTGCAACTTGTTTATCCCCTCAAAAAAAAAGATTCCGGAAGGTTGGCGAAATAGTCGTTTACTGCGACTATCACCTCATCTTTGGTCAAAAATTTCGAGCCACAAAATGTGTTTTTTTTAAATTTGGAAATAAATGATAATCCGAGGGGGCTAAATCTGGCGAATAAGGTGGGTGGGGCAGCAATTCGTAGCCACAATCATGGATTACAGACATTGTTTCAACCGAAGTGTGAACAAGTGCATTGTATTGATGAAACAAAACTTTCTTACGCAACATTCCCGGCCTTTTTTCTTTTATTTCTTCCCGGAGTCTTCGTAAAAGGTCACAATAATAACTAGAATTTATAGTTTGACCTTCCGGTAAATAATCTACAAAAATGATGCCCTTCGCATCCCAAAAAACAGAAGCCATGACTTTGTTAGACAAAACGACCTAAGCCTATTTTGGTGTAGAAGAGTCTGATCTTTTCCACTGTTTGGATTGTTGCTTTGATTTACGAGTATGGTGGTGAACCTAGCTTTCATCCATGGTAACAAATCTAGACAAAAAGTCCTCGGGATCAGTCACAAAAAGTTCCAAACAGTCTCGCGGAATTGTGTATCGAACTCGTTTTTGTTCAGCTGAAAGCAACCTCGGGACCCTGCGAGCAGAAACCTTATGGAACCCCAACTCTTCCGTTATTATGTGTTGCACCCGGCCATAACTAATGTTTGTTATCTCAGCTATCTTACCAATGGTTAAATGGTTAAACCCAGTACGAGATCACAAATTTTATCGATGTTTTCTTTCGTGGTAGAGGATGTAGGCCTTCCACTCCTAGGATCATCTTTAATGCTCTCACGAACGCGCTTAAACTCAGATACCCGCTTCTTGACACTGGAATACGACAGAGCAGACACCCCCAAAGTGCTCACCATATTTTGATGGATGTCTTTTGGTGATAGACCTTTTTATTGAGGTACTTAATGACTGCACGGTGTTCAATTTTCTCCATTATTGAAAATTGCGTCAGATTGCTTCAAACAAATAATCACAGAAAATTTATATTGTGCAGTATCGGAATGAAACTGCGCACAATAAATCAATATGACACATACTAACAATTGACGGTAGATTTTAAAAAGATGTCATAGCTCCATGTAGGTTAGGCCACGAACTTTTGGATCCACCCTCGAAGATAGCGACTTCCTTAAATTGCAAAACAATACTTCAAATCTGACTGCTACTCTCAAATAGCTATTTCATTCGCGAGCACGTTAAAATTCTAATTCAAAGTAATTAAAAACAAAGTCAGCGACTTCGTTTTCGATGTTACACTTACAGGTGGTCGGAATATCCTACTAATATTATAAATGCACAAGTTTGTATGTTTGTTTGTTTGGTACTTCTTCATACAAAAATTGCTAAACCGATTTTCATCAAATTAGGCACACAAAGAGAGGGTAACTTGGATTAAGACATAGTATGGTTTTATCAAAAAAAATGTCCCATTAACGGCGCAGCCAAAAGCTAGTTAGAAGTCAAACAAGCAGACGAATTTCCTGATGGTAACAAATTCACGTCGCCTAGTGACACCAAAGGTGGTGCGTCGACAACCTGAGGCCGGAATGATAGGCCTCGATCAAAAGTAAGACGACAACCTTATCCTCCGAACTTGAACACGTCAACGGTAAGCGCTGTCGTTATGGTCGCAGGGCAAGGCGGTGGCTGGTACCAATCCAGCGAAACAGTGTTAGTGACGGTAAGCCTAAGCTCACTCAAATTAAATCATTTGACGAAATCCAAAACAGTACCAATTTTTGCTGCGGGCTTCTTCTTTTTTTGTTTTTACAACTACCGTGCTAGTTAGTTTGATTTCGCCAAAGTCGTGAGCTAACTTATCTGGCGAGCACACTACATGCAAACTGTCCTGGCCAACGTCAATCCACCTGACATTGACAACTAATAAAAGTTTGCATGGGATAAAATCAATGTTGTTTTTTTAATATTTCACAATGTCACGAATACAAATGTTATGTTTCGGTCTTTAAGGTATAGTAGCTTGCACTTGCACAATTAGTTTAACAACCCGGCCAAAGGACAGCGACGCACCTACAACATCTATGGTGTCTATAGGCTACAGTTACCTCTTACCTTTATCGTCTTTTTCTATGAAAATAAACTAAAATTAACTGAATTCGTCTGGCCGTTTTCTACAAATGTTTATAACTTTGCATATAATCATACACAATTATAATTCTTAAAGTAGTATCTTCACGCCCATATCCCCGAAAAGGTAGACAGAGGCACAACCAGGGCACCCACGACTAGCCGAAGTCACTAAGTCCCACAAAGTGATAGGTGGCAAGCCTATCGCCTACCGGGCATATATCCGATCCCGAGCAACGTTTTTATTTTATTAGAATATTGGAAACCCCCAATTTTCGTTTTGTTGACCCGGGATTCGAACCTAGGACCTCATGCAGTCAAGTTCAACAACTGAAACCCTAGACCACAGAGGCGATAGTAAGATTATAATTCTTACGTCTTAGAATCTCTAACTAGAATGTGTGTCATTAATCAGCAGTTCAAACGAGATAATGGGTTAGGATGGTAAAACATTATGATATTGGAAGGCAAACAAGCAGAAAGATTTCCTGATGGAAAGAAATTCACACCGGCTAGAGATACCAAAGGTGGTAATGGTGCGTTGCCAACCTGAGGCCAGGATGTTAGGCCTCGACGAAAAGGAAGTTTACCGGCTACCTTATTCTTCGAACCGGAACACGTCATGGCGTTATGGCGGCAGGAATAGGTAAGGCGGTGGTACCAATCCGGGCGAGTCGCTGCTAAACTCTACCACCTAGTCAGATGTCACGGTGTTAGTGACGGTGAGCCTATGCTTGCCTTCTACGAGCTGCCTGGCAGGGAAGGTAGATGGTCTATCTACAAAGGAGCCCGGACCACCACGGGTTTATCAAATGTCACTTAACCTTTGAATAACAGATGACACGAATGATCCCAAGCAAACTAGTTCATTATTACACAGATTATCTTTGGCTTAAGCTGTACAAAATGTAACGGTTTTAGGTTTTACAACAATGATTGTTTTAATAAATGCTTTAACATAACATACTGTCTTCTCATTACTATAACAGCACTGCACACTGTCTTTACATACATATCTTCACGCCAAGACCCTTACGACTTAGGCAGAGAGCATACTGCATACCGTCCTTCACATTCATTACCCTTTTCATACAAACACGCCGGTTTCGAAGACTCTTGACACCACCCTCGGATAAAACCCAAACAATTTGATCGTAAAATGTCAACCTAGGTGTACCCGTATACCTACATCCCATACATACATACATACATACATACATACATACATACATACATACATACATACATACATACATACATGCATACACACTGTCAGTGTATTTTGTGGCCTCCAACATTAACAATCTTATTAGTTTTGAATAGAAATATATATATATATATATATAAGTCTACTTTTTGTGCATTTCCATTTATAATATCTATGGTTTTTATGTCAAAAATTTGTGTACAATATCAAAATTAAATAAATCAAGAAGTGTTGTTTTTATTATATTTTTACTCAAAATAGAAATAAGTCTAGATGCGAATTAGGCCTTACTATAAAAGTAAAAAAATTGGGCCGATTACCTCTAGTCTACATTTTTCGAGGTTTTATGCAAACATTTCTTTGTTTACTGACACGCCACTGAACAGTCACTGTGGTCAAGATGACGTCAAACTACTGGTGCATACTACTTCTAAGGTTACATCATCCTTTACAGGTAAAAACGATATTTTTGGGCAAACCACTGCGGTCTAGCGGTCCAGGTATTGGACAAGACTGCATTAGGCCCTGTGTTCGATTCCCAGGTCAGGCAACAACAATAAAAGTTGGTTTTTCCAATTTCCTAATAAAAAACGTTGCTCGGGATTTAATATGTGCCCTGTTAGCGATAAGCATGTCACCTATCTCATTATGTGACTTAGTGTCTTCAGTTAGTCGTGAGTGCACTGGTTATGCATCTGCCTACCTCTTCGGAGATATGGGCGTGGAGATACTGTTTTCAATTCTGGACCTAAGGCGTGGCCAAAAGATGCTGTTCTAGCATTACATGTTTCATAAAAATCACTTGATCTACATTTTTGTAGAGTAATAACGGCATTGTCTATGGACACTGACGGTACAATAACTTTAACGGAGTACCCGTTCACTATTTCGATACGCGAACGGCAGCACGAACATTTTTGAAGCGGTATCGAGTAATGATGACAATATACAAATATAGCATGGGCACAATGGGTGATTTTCCAAGTGTTACGACGCTTTAGCCACAGGGCAACCAACTGTTGACATTTCTAAAGAAAAAACTTACCTACTTACATATTAGGTAGTTGTTAAACAGGTTATTGGTTAGAAGAACATAAACCTGACTGCGCAATAAGTTGTAAGATTTGAGATTGTAAGGCAACAGGAAAACGGATATCCTGATGGAAAGAAGTGCACGTCGCCGGTAAGAAAGATGATATTAGTAATTTGTCAAACTAATGCTAGGAGGTTTGCGAGATTTGATTATACAGACTATAATTTTATTTTATTAAAAAACCTTCTAAATTTAAACCAAACAGTGCCAGCACCGACGTTACAAGTTACAACGGTAAAGTGATAATATTGTCACAGCATTACGAGCTAAAAACAAACCTTTTAAAAAATGAGGAATCCTCAATTTGCATATCAATATTGTTGTTAAAAAATACTTTAAACAACAGAGTATTACAGCCACCGTTTCCTAAAGTCGTCTAACTCAGAAAATTTCGAAGGGTATAAAAGTCACAATAGTAGCATTAGAAACGCGAAAGTTCAAAAGTCTGTTCATGTTGGTGTACTACAGGGCTTTGTACTATCTCCTGCGCTGTTCCGAGTGCATGTGTATGTGCCGGTATTTGGCGACATACATAAGGCACAACGGTTAATAGCGTGAATGGAGGGTAAACTATTATAGAAGAAAGCTTGTGTCCTGAGATTTTATCTTGATTGGAGTTTCGGTATGGGTTAACATTTTAATTTTACCCATTTAAGGAACAAATTTGTACATATAGCATTAAAAGCCTGGTTTTATGGTTACGCACTTTCAGAATAATCGTTCAATTTTGAGTCCAAGTTCTTGAAGACCAGATTTCTAGCAGTGCATTTCCGTGCTCATTCCGAAGGTACCTTTAAACTAGCGTTGAGGAAATTTGAAGTTATAAGCTTTTCGAGGTAACATTACTATCTGACACTAAAAAGAAAAATCTGTCGTCACATAAAGTATTGCTCCAGCCTTGATGCAGCCTAAAATGAAATTATTCCTTTTGACAGTATTTAAAATCTTGCTACTCGAATTATCAGTAACGATATCTCCGTCCATTTTACAACCGTCGCTTATAAGAGAAAGAACATAGGTTCCATAAGTATGTTTTATAGAACCTACAATAGGTAATGTTCTGATGAGCTTGAGATTAATGTACCTCTCTATAGTCCACAAGTATCAGGAGTACCTACTACATCGATAGTTAGTGTTTGCCTACGGTAAGGTTTAGTAGTTTTAATTAGCACTACCAAATTGTGGAACTCACTTCTTTTCTCCGATTTTCCTAATAATCATGATATGGATAATATAAGAGCGTCTTCATGTCTTTTATTGAAATTTACTTTTTATATGTAGCCTCCCTTGCGTTACATAAGTCTATGTGCAAAGGTGTCTAGATAAATACCTAATAGTATGTGCTACTAAATCCTCCGATTTAGACATTGAAAATAGTTACCTCACTTTTTCTTCTATCACTCAGAAAGAATCTTGAGTAAGCATGGTTTAAATTACAGAAAAAGTCTGGTTACTTTTACTAGAACGCTTTAGAACCCTCATCTTTTTAAATCCTACATACTTAAAGTATGAAAAATAAAATATTTACTTAGCAATCGGTTAGAAAAAGGTTAAGATAAAGAAGGTCAAGGTTAAAAACTTATAGAAGCAAATATAATATTCAATTATATTGAAAACTTTTACAATAAAGATTTAATGCGATTTATAAACTTAGATGTGATAACCCTCGCTACGGGATCAAATCATACTAATTATGAGTCTCTGGTAACCTTCCATGTTATTCAGATCCTGTATACAACCGAAACGAAAAGTTTACACCAACAATCATTACATAGTATAAAACAAAGACGGTTCCTCTGTCCCTATGGCCCTTTGTATGCTTAAATCTTTAAAACTAAGCAACAGATTTTGATGCGGTCTTTTTTAAAAAAAGTACTTGAAGAGGAAGGTTTGTATGTATATTTCATAACCGTGCGAAGCCGTAGCGGGTCGCTAGTTAAACATAAAACAAACGAACACTTTGTATGAGTCTTGTCTCATCTGTTTTTAACAGCACTTCAATTCAATTTGTATTTAACGTTTACTAATGTAATAAAGCTAACTATTTTGTTTTGTATCTTTAAACGAGCTAATATCTTGTAGATAGAGCTAAAGCCAAGTTTCAAAGCTATTTATTGTTTTTGATAGCCATATTATTTAGGAGGGTTAAAGGTGATTTAACAACACACATTTCAACAATTTCGGGACACAGATGACTTATCAACTTATACATGAACTTAAGTTTACTGTATGAGTCTGAGAAAAATTATAATAAGCGCATTTACACACAGCCCAAGACCAAGCCAACAAAAGTGAACGAAGGGATTTGTTCTCATCCATTCGTTTAGTTACCGAATGAACGCGAACGTCTTCATTACCTTTCGCTTGTTTAGTCTGTTCTTCAAGATTTAAAGAATATACACTCTGCATATATATTTAGCAAGCGATATCCCCAAAACAGATTTGTTAAAAACTGCGTTCATAAATATATATCTTGTAAAATAAATATGACAAATCACACCCAAAAAATGATAATGAATGTCTCGTATAAATCTGTAAAATCTCAGTATACGTACTGTTGAGATTGGTGTTTAACGTCTGACTTTTTCCTTATCTTCTGGACTGGCGCAGTCATGCTCATCTTGCCTTTCCCCCTCCATGTGTCTCCCAGTTGGAGGTCACAGGATTCAATGCTACAGATGAACAGAATTACTGTGAATATTTGTTTTTTTTTTATTTATTTATTTTTATACAAAAGGAGGCAAACGAGCAAATGGGTCACCTGATGGAAAGTGATCACCGACGCCCACGGTGATTTTATTATTTCACTTACACGGGACCTAATATTTTCCCCATAAATAGCTGACGAAATTATCTAGTATTTAACGATTCTGACTAAAATCTTTTTTTTATTCTGCATGAAAAAACATTTGTGTGATGATATAATCGCTGTACCAAATTTGAAATGGTTTAATTAAAGTAATTTGTTTTTATTAAATATAAAAGTTTTCGGGGAAATTTTTGTTTAATACATTTTTGTATTTACCTGGGAATTAAGTTTCATTTTTTTCAGTTTTGTATTGTCTATTTGCTCCAATGGAGAATAGGCATGCCTGCAGTACTCATAGCAAACCTTATTATTATACGCGACTCCAAAAAAGATGAGATTTCAATTCATTCAATTGTATGTTTTTTTTTTGTGAATAGGCAGGTCACGAAACCGAGGTGGTCCTATATATTATTATCCAACTAGTGTTTTTTGAGTTATACTTAATAATGTGTTAACTTTTGTTTATGTTACATCACACTACACCGTCGCCGCCGGTCTCGGCGACGAAGACCTCTCTTGCGCCCCGCGCGACGCCTAACGCCGAGCGACGAGCCGCAGTAGCCAAAACGCAGCACCAAGTCGAGGTACGGTCTCCCGGGAGACAGCCCTTGTTGATGACGTTGTAGGGAACAGTCCAATCAAATTAAATAATGATGTCTCGGGCTGAGCACTCAAGCAAAATAGACCGGTATAGTTGTAAAAACCTCGCGGTTAGCAACAAATTAGTCATTCAAAAAAAAATGTTATATTGATACAAAACTTATTTTATTTATTAGGCATTATTAAATATAACTCAAAAATTACTTGTAGGATAATCTAATAAATAAAATTCTCGTGTCACGGGATTCGAACTTGAACTCTTCCGAAACGGCTTGACCAATTCTCACGAAATTTTGTGACCATATTGAGTAGGTCTGAGAATCGGCCAACATCTATTTTTAATCCCCCTAAATGTTAAGGGTAGTCCACTTCTAATTTTTTTTTTGTAATTTTCCGACAACATTTTTTGTTTTTATTTTTTTATGATACAGCATATAAAAGTACATACAACCCTAGATTTTCACATTTTTTTAAGTCATTTTACTAATTTAATTATTTTAATCCCGGGTCGATAACTGATCAATCGTCATTTAATTAGATATATGGCAAAACAACGTTTGCCGGATCAGCTAGTATGTCTATAAAATTGATGTGGGACATCTCAGAATTTTTAGCTACATTTCGGAAAAAAAAAATATTACATTGCGACGTGGTATCTAATAGTTAAATAAATAATTGGAATCGGTTTCTGCAATTTACTGCTCTTGATCATGTATGCCTGCCCTCCTATCCCTGCGTAAAAAAGTGAGCGTGATATTATTTAAGCTAATTAAATTATAATCATTAATAATCCCTGTACGACCAACGCTATCATTTATTGCAATCGATGAATTTCAAAACGACTGACCAATAATTTATTTGCAAATATTTTGGCGAATATGCTAATCTAAGATATGCCGTACCGGAAGTACTCGTATAATATTTCTTACAAACTGCAGTTCTGATGATAAGCGAAGCAGGTGCTGTTCTATTATTCGTCGATAGTAAACATCTGGAAACTAGCACCATCGACGAACTCAAGCGGCACGTCATTACCTATTCCTACCGCCATAACATCATGACGTGTTCTGGTTTGGAGCGTAAGGTAGCCAGTAAACTTCCTATTGTTCGAGGTCTAACATCCCGGCCTCAGGTTGACAACGCACCATTACCACCTTTAGTGTATCTAGGCGGCGGGAATTCTTACCTGCAGGAAATCCGTCAGCTTGTTTGCCTTCCAATATCGTAAAAAAAAGTACTATTTGGTGAACTGATTTAAAATTACATTTGAAGTTTTGACTCACTCGCCAATTGCTTCCGACAACCATCTAAGGTGTTAATTAATTTTATCTGTTTATGAAATGCAATTCAAAAATGTAATTAAGTAATTATGTAGATTGCACAATTAAATTTAAATTGTATACAGAATTACTTTCAAAAATATATGTTTCAAAAAAAGTTTATCTATTCTATTTCATCCTAAACATACGACCATAATAACAAAGGATGTTACATAAAAGCTTAATAAAAAGCAAAAAAAAAAAAATTATACAATACTTGTTTCATTAATAAACATAGACTAAAGTACTCCAAAGTTTAAGTTGACGTTGTGGTCTTTATTACAGTGCTATAAAATCAATAACATAAACCTTGAGCACAGATTATGTAATGGTACTACGTACAGAAGACGCACTGTCGTACAAAACACGAGCGAAATTTAAATTTGAGAAGTTTGTTGAAGTTGTCATCTTTGTGGTCTACCGGTCTAGGTGTTAGACTTGACTTCATGAGGTCCCGGGTTCGATTTCCGCGTCGGGCAACAAAGTAAAAATTTGGTTTTTCCGATTTTCTAATAAAAAAAACTGTTGGTCGGGATTGGATATGTGCCCATTTGGCGAAAGGCTTGCCACCTATCACATTGTGGGACTTAGTGTCTTCGGCTAGTCGTGGGTGCCTTGGTTGTGCCTCTGCCTACTTCTTCGGGGATATGGGCAAAGAGAATTTAGTTGAAGTTTTACAATGCGTTAAGCGTACGTGGAATAATTATTCCAAAGTAACGTAAGATATGGTTTTTACGTACTAGTCTTCAAGAGGTACGCCGCCTTAATCGACCTAAACTACAGAGCTCCCCTCCATGGAGTACTTGGATTATCTTGTTATTGCATATTTGTTTTATTATCATAATACTACGATAATCATAATAATAAGAAAGGAAAAAACTTGTTTTTTATTAAGAAGACGGTAAGGATTTCCATGTAGGCAAACTATTAATACATTCTCAGAAAATCATATGTATTGAAACAAAAAAAAAGAACTGCATGAAAACTTTAAAATACGAGTACATTATATACATTGATCACAATAGCCTAAAAGCCGCACTCTGGGACGACAATTGACATTTAATCTATCAAGAAGTCACAATTTTGTAAAAAAAAAAGTTACTACTTAACGACTAGTTAAAAGATAACAGGCGTTTCTGTGTGCGACCGTAAGTAAATAAAAAATTAGACTTCGCTTCTTTTAAAATTAAAGCATTTCATTTGAATGTAAAATGATATAACACTAACACATATTTTTTAAGCAAAAAGTTTACGTCTAGCTTAAGGCTTTTTTACTGTTTGACTATATTCCTATAACAAACTTTTTTTTTCACATATCTCATGTTTCGAAACATAATCGGGAAAATGTAAGTTAAAAATAATTAAGAACCCATTTTTAATTTTTTGAATACATTAGTTTTATGATACTGTTTTACAGAATCGTCGTAACATTAGTATGTACCCTTTAGCTATACGTAATATAGGTACAAACAAAATAATAATTACGCCCACCGACCCATTTAACCTTGGCATAGGTGAAAAGTAAAAAGGGACAAAAGCAGATGCTTTTTAAATAAAAATTTATTTATACACCTGCTACGGAAATAGGTACATTTCTTTTGTCAGAACATTAAATTTTGGGATTTCGATAGTTCAAAATAATTCTTTTAAATTTTCGCGTATGTTTTGTACGACGAAACCAGCGGGGCCAATCAGTATCTTTTTAATGATGATCACTGGGTAAAGTGTACATCAAATAGCTGTCAAATGACGTATTTTGTATTAGCTATCTCTATTGTATTTCTATTGGTCACCGGAGATAGTAAACATAAAAAACGTCGTTTGACAGCTATTTGATATAAACTTTACCCAATAATCATCACAAAAGATACTGAATCAGCCTCCAGGTCAGTTTGAGTTTAAGGAGGTAATAAATAAACATTCCTGGAAAAGTTACACGAATTGAATATACCAAAAAGTAAGCAAATCATCCGCTTGTGTTATGGGTGTTAGTCAACGACACTTGTACTCAGAAATACTTAAATAGAAACCAGATTAAAATTTAATAAACACTCAGACTCGGAAATGCAGACATCTAAATGTTCATCACACAAATGCCTGCCTCCGTCGGGACTGAACCCGAGTCTCGCGGTTGGTCGGTGGAGTTGAGTTAGACGTGCACGCTAGCCCCTCCACCAACGAGGCGATCAAAGAATGAATGTGTTAATATCAAATATTGCCGTACATGTACATTTTCCAGCAAATACGATGATAAGTAGGTCAACCGGCTAAGTATAAGTTATGATGCGCTGGAGTCATAACTTATGATTCATAAGACATATTTGTTTGCGTAAATCATTATTGTAGCCTGTGACTAAAGTAATACTTTTTTTATGATATTGGAAGGCAAACAAGCAGACTGATATCCTGATGGTAAGAAATTCACGCCGCCTTTAGACACCAAAGGTGGAAATGTTGTGTTGCCAACCTGAGGCCGGGATGTCAGGCCTCGAGTAAAAGTAAGTTTACCGGCTACCTTACCCTCCAAACCGGAACACGTCATGACGTTAAGCCTACGCTCGTCTTTTACGAGCTGCCTGGCAGGAAGGCAGATGGTCTATTCTGCAAAGGAGCCCGGACCAACACGGGCCACCAATACTTTTTTTTTCTACAAGCTTCAAGTATGACCTGTAACCATTTGGCAAGGGACACATATTGATATCAAGGAAGGTCCTTAATTATTTATTGAAAAATCTTCTTGATATAATGAAATAGAAACAAAAGTAATGGACTAATTGTTAAATTTAGACTTCAAAGCATTAATTTCATTCGTTTATTACGGGATTTTGTCGTGTTTATTACACGACAGTTAACACAAAAGGTTTAGGTTATATTAACTAGCGGCCCGCGCCTGTTTCGCACAGTTATGAAATATACATATAAACCTTACTCTTCAATAACTTTATCTATTAAAAAAAGCGCATCAAAATCCGTTGCGTAGTTTTAAAGATTTACTACAAAGGGGCATAGGGACAGAGGAAGCGACTTTGTTTTATACTATGTAGTGATGTCACTAAAGCATTTATATAATGATTCATAAACATAAATATATCTAAATGTCACTCATGATTAAAAATTAATCAAACTTTAAAATATTTGTATATTTGGAGATTTAGCTATTGATATCGAAATTTTATGATTTCTAATGGTGTTCTTTAAATAATTCGACAATTTAAAAACTTACATATAAGTTGATAGTGGATATTTATTTAAACTTGAAGTTACAAGTCAAATAGAATCGTAAATAGGCGAGTATGTATGGCTATATTGTGCTAGTTATTACGTCAATACCTGTAGGCTGTAACTGCTCAATCAATATAAAATTCCAAGAGTAAGTACCTATTGCAAATGTCCAAGAGCCGGATATTTCCTCAGTTAGGTGTCTGTAGGTCTTTCCCATAAAAATAGGCAAGGAGCCAGCCAGTGCCGGATTAAGCCCAGAGCCCCCTCCCCCTAGGCCATTTTGATTTTGGGGCCCTCCCTTTTTTAAAAAGATTGTAAAATTGACAGTTATTTTCGCAATTTTAGAATTTCAAACTCCTCATATATCGTATCAAGGTTTTAAACACAATAAAACAAACGAAATCTTTTTTTTTCAAATCATGTACTGTTTAGGTATTTAAGCGCGAAATTTGAAATTTGGTATAAAATACCAATCGAACAAACAAACGAACAACAAAATAATCATAACAAATTAATAAAAATATAATTAAAAAAATATATACAAATTAAAAATTTAATTCGAAAAAAAAAATATATCAAATTTTTTGGGGGTCGTCAAGGGCCCCAGGCCTTGTTCTAGTCTGGCCTATTAGCTAATCCAGCACTGGAGCCAGCAAATTGCTTTCTAGCGAGTTCAAAGAAACGCCAATATGTCGCGGGTAACAACTACCTAGTAACGAACAACCAGAAATAAGTTATTTCACTCAAGGCCGAAAGCCTGTTCACTATAAAAAAAAAATCCGGAACAATAGTAAAACTAGACTCCTCGATTTTAATCTATAAACCATTTTGTTAAGCGTAACGCATTCGAAAACGTAGACTGGATGTCTAGACGTTAGCAGGTAATTAAAGTTTGCAACCCAATATTAGCCCAAGGTCTAAAACGCCGTCTTATTGAAAAAAATAAAGGACACAGAATAATTCCTTCAAATGTTAAAAAAAATTATTATGATCCCCAAGTACTACCGAAAATTCAATTACAAAAGTATAATGGAACACCTACCAAGACGAGGAACAACGTTCTCGACGACGACATTCATATCGAATGCCAAGTACGGAATAGTCTGAAGCTAAATGCTAAAGAGGGACAGAGATACCACTTTAACAACGCCTACCGCGGAGCCCCACGACGCAACCTCACTGCGACGGGCGGCCGCGCAACCTTGAAATAATAATGCTCAGAATAACAACGCGCCTTAAACAACCAGAAATAGTTAAATAATTTGCACGAAATTAACAAACCTCGAAATTACATGTGCCAATTCACTTGTAGAAAGTGAAATTCAAAGTGAATCCGGCAAAACTGAGCACAAAGTTATGCTTACTTGTTCATTGTGTTACAACAATGTAAAAGCAAGTTTCAGTGGCCACTTCAAGTTGTAGCCAAATCAGTGAAAGTTGATCAATATTGGAGGCGTTACGCGGACGAAGATTTCGCTTTTTCATTTGTTACTCAATAGCTGTTCGTCATCCGTGACAGAGGACCAGCCAGGAGTTGTGTCATTCGGACGGTCGCGTGAACGTTAAACATAGCGCAAAAATTAACATAAAATATATTAACACTTTAACACAGGCGAAGGCAGGCTGAAACTCAAATTTTCGATTGCGCAAATAAAGACTAACAGAGTTGATATTTATTTTATGAATAAGCACGGGAATGCGCACGGGGGTATGTATAACAGTATTAATATCTACTCCGAATGCAAGATTCACGTTATAACAAACTAGCAGCCGGCCCCGCTTTGCACGGTAATGAAATATAGATATAAACCTTCCTCTTCAATCACTTTATCTATTAAAAAAACCATCAAAATCCGTCACGTAGTTTTAAAGATTTAAGCCTACAAAGGGATATAGGGACAGAGGAAGCGATTTTGTTTTATACATTGAAAAGTATACTTTGAATAAATATGTTTAAAAAGAGTTCAACGTAAACCATGCTTAGAGTTTGAACTTAATTTACAAAAATTTTAACAGTTTTAAATTATATTTCATACTGCATTGTTAAGTCAAAATCATGTGACTGAAGCTGTAAAAATGTTTTACAATTCTCTATTTCACAGCATAAACCTAGCAACAAATAGCTGTATCAAATACATAGCAAATAAATAACATAAGTTTATTTAATTGTGTCCCATTTTCGAATACTTTTAGAATATTTAATATTTATTTTTTATTAACAATTTACTCGGTGTCCTCACTAAATAAATATAAGTAAACGTTACTTTAAAAATCATAAGCTTTAGACTTTGAATCCTACTGGTAAAAAAAAAACATACTTTAATGACTCGTAATTAATTTTTGGCCGTTTAGAGAACGCGTTCCTGACAAGTTGCGATTGAACTGACGACGTAACTTTGTAATGGCGTTGAAGTTACGATAAAAATATTATTGCTGGTTGTTTACCGTTTTAACAATTGATGAGCATCAAAAAATCATTATTATATCAATAATCAATTAATGTTATAATATTGTGCCCAACTGCGTGTCAAATAACTTGGTAAACAATATTTTTCTAAATCTAAACTGCGCTATTACAAGGTCATGACAGCGCTTTATATTTGTATTGCTGTGCTAACTGATAGGTGTCAGAAACGCATTCTCTGAACGGCCACAGTCTAACAAACTACATTTAAACGTAAAAAATATTAAAACGTATGTATAAAATATGTACACTATTTAATTATAATAACCATTGTGTTAATAAAATTTACTTTCCGTGAATGTAATCAAATAATTCTAAGATTGTAATAACGTGCTCTTGTGCAAACAATATTCTTTCGTTATTTTTTTTATGATATAGGAAGGCAAACAAGCAGACGGATTTCCCGATGGTAAGAAATTCACGCCGCCACAGATGGAAATGGTACGTTGCCAACCTTCGGCCAGGATGTTAGGCCTCGAGCAAAAGCAAGTTTACCGGCTATCTTATCCTCCGAACCGGAACACGTCAAAGGTAAGCACTGACGTTATGGCGGCAGGAATAGATAAGGCGGTGGAACCAATCCGGGTGGGTCGCTGCGAAACTCTACCACCTATTCAGATTTCATGATGTTAGTGACGGTAAGCCTATGCTCGCCTTTTACGAGCTGCCTGGCAGGAAGGCAAATTTGGGGATATGGGCGTAAGAAACTTATTTACTCAATTATAGTAATGGCATACATGGAGTAAGCATAGTAATAAATATTATTATATTTTATCAGTCAAACTCGCCTCGGCAAAAAATCGCCTCTGTGGTCTAGCGGTCCGGGTGTTGGACTTGACTGCATGAGGTCCCGGGTTCGAATCCCGGGTCGGCCAACACAAAGAAAATTGGATTTTTCCAATTTTTGGATTGGAAATGTGCCCGGTAGGCGATAGGCTTGCCACCTATCACATTGTGGGACTTAGTGTCTTCGGCTAGTCGTGGGTGCCGTGGTTGTACCTCTGCCTACCTCTTCGGGGATATGGGCGTGAAGATACTTTTTTTTATCAGTCAAACGAAACATCAAAAGCGAATCAATAGCTTTCTTTATTTATAACAGTGAACGAGCGATCTAGATTTTTCTGTACTTGGTTTATAATAATCGTCACAGTAATTTATCGCATATATTTTTAATAGGGTTTTAGAAGATTTTAACTTAAAACATTGGTCGGTGAACTTGATCCAAATTTAATAATAATCAAAAGATGAAAACAAAGTTTTCTTTAAGGTTACCTTTGTTGGCGTGTTTACAGCCGTCTAAAATGTATTTAAGGCTCCGATGTACAGACATGTTCAAATTTGGAAAAATAGTGAATATATAATTAAAGATTTTAATATTAACAGCAAAAATTTAAATATCCTGAACATACACAGTCGGGAAATCTAAATTTTAAATCACATCGGTATTTTTAGATAAATTTGAGAGTTTTACATAAGTATGCGGAAAAGCAACAAATGAAATTATTTATAATATAATAATTGTAGATGAAAGATTGAGAAAGCAGATATTATACAATGCGAAGTAGAATGGATGTAGGTGGCCGGGAAAACCTAGGTTGATATTCCAAGATTAAAATGGCTCAGGTATTATCCGAGGGTTATGTGAAGAGTCTCCGAAACAAAACTAAATATAGTTTGTATGAAATGGGTAATGAATATGGAGAAAGCTAGAAAGGTCTGCAAGGACCGTCAGATTTGGCATTCGATACTCCACACCACCTTTGGACAAAATCCACGTTGATTCACATCAACATTCGCATTGTATATCTGCTTTGTCGAATACATAAAAAACAATAGGAGTCGTACACATAACCTCCTTTGTTCACAATCGGTTAAAAACCATCTAATTACAGAACTCCAACCGATCAATAAACGCTCATTGTTATAAACAAGTTAAAAAGACCTGTATTATGTTGATTGCGTCCATAAAAATACAATGGAGAACGAGAACAATATCTTAACGAAATTGTTAACGCTTTTTAGTGCTTTTATACTTATTTACACGTCATCACCAATCACCATTCTTTATGAAACAAATCCAAAGCATTTACCTAACAATTCATAAAAAATGAGCTCAGTCTTCGCTAACATTTTTTTCATTATCACGTTTTTTATCAACCAAGTGACCATGACCGCATATAACACTATTGAATTATTAAAACACAATGTGAGTCCGATGGAACAACGAAAACAGCTAGGGTTTCCAACCCTGAAGGAGTATCCAGGAGGCTCCGGTTATAATGGATAGCCTCCCCAACTCCCGGGGCGCAATAATATCTACGTTTAAGTTAACGTATAGTAGTACTATTTAAATTATGCGCTTCGGCTATATTCGTCAAGCTTCGGAAATCCGAATGTATTTTGAAATATCTATATTTAGAATTGTTTTTACATAATTAATAATTTCCCTTAAATTTAGATTAGGTCAGTCAATTTAAAAATAAAAGTATAAAGTGTGAAAAGAGTAAAAAGTGTAAAGCCGAAGCGCATAAATTAAATAGTAGTACTATAAATATATGTACAATAAATCTTCTGATCTACCCAGATCATTACCAACAAAACCACTGGCGGTAGGATGCTGTGCAGCAAGTTGACCAGGTAGGGATCCACTGCTTTACATACACGACATAATTCTCTGTCATGTCCCGGGCTTGAGGGTGGGGTAGCCGGTAGATTTGCAAAATGGGCTTTCTATTCCGGGTATAAAACAGCAAGGCACCTATAACATCTATGGTGTCTATAGGCAACGGTTGTCTCTTACCACCAAGAGCGCCAAGTGCTTGTTTGTTGACATCTTTTACATAAAAAAAAATTAACAATTAAAAAATCAAATCTGCTGATTTCGCTCTGCGCTTTGTACTACACTCCCCTATCTATGGTGGCTGTAAATACCTACTAGGTGCTGCTCTTAAAAAATTTACAGTTTTTGTTATGATATTGGAAGGCAAACAAGCAGACGCACCATTACCACCAAAGGTGGTAATGGTGTGTTGCCAACCTGAGGCCGGGATGTTAGACCTCAAGCAAAAAAAATGTATACTGCTCTTAAAGTTTTTTTAACTCCAGCCCTGCCCCCGAGTTATTTTATTTCTAGAGTTGGCAACCCTAAGTACAGGATATTTTTTCGCGATAAACACTACGCTTGCAAGTCTAGGTCACAAAGGTTTGCCACAAAAAATGTGCGAATTCCGACACTCCATAGTCCGGATGTACCACAAACATTTTGGGAGGTCTATGTGAAAGATTTCGTTAAGTTTTTTGATGAGATATTCCCAGCCTCCGAATTGTATCGTGTTGTATCCTACAGCACATTGGATTATTTTATTCCTAATCGACTAGTGGCCAATATTAATAACCACAGATAGATAGGCCTTATAAAATTCTATTACTAAGATACTTTTGTTCTTGAAAAATATAAAATAATTCTTGAAAAATATTAGCGATTGCCTACTAACTACTGATCTAAAATAGCCATATCTTTTATCTTGTATAGGTTACTAATATTAGTCGTACACTAAGAAACTTGTAATCGCCATGTAGCTAAGAAACTGCTTTAAAAAAAGTGTTTAAAACTTTAAACAGACTGAGGTATAAAATCATCAGCGCTTTGAGTAACTTCCATATAATGTTCATATTTAAAAAATACTTGTACTGTTTTCCGAATTACTTTTCATATATTATTATTAACAGGTTTCGCTTTTAACAGCTTCGCCAGTGCTATAGCTTAAACTACTCTAAGATTGATATTTTATCGTCATGTAGTAGGTTCCACGAATCCTTAAGGGCGCGTACAGGTTAGGCAAACGAAAGGTCTTCGTTTGCTAAATCTCCGAAAGCGAACAAACACGCCAATGTTAATTTCTAACCCGCGCACCGGAGATCCTTTCATAGGAAGTGATAATTAGGCCTACCACAAACATTTGAAATAATTCTTTACGGAAAAACCAAAAAGGAATTCCGTAAACACATCACATACATTAGTATTTCTTTTTCAATTCGAAATCCAAAGGTCAGTTTCACGGGTCACCCAAAAATGGCAAATAATGTTTAGATACACAATTATTTAATTAAATAGATACACAATTATTTTTATTTAATTATTATACAACTATAAATTTTAATATGAAAAGCATATTTACTTATGTAATTCATTATTAATATTTAATAAATTTGCTTATTCTAAAATTTCACCAGATAAAGACCAAACATATGTTTTATTTGGAAACGCTGCTACCATTCCGTACGGAATTTTGAACGTGTGGCGACTCATACAAAATCAATAAAAGAGTTAAGTTCGGAACGGCTTTTTACGTTAAGCAATCCCGAACGAACTTGCGGAATCTCGAAACGGAGCAATTCCATTAGGAAAATTTCTGATCGTCTGTGGTAGGTCCATTGAATTGTGTAGAAATTGCGTTTCGACATTTCGAAACGGGATTCCGTAAAGTCATTTCGAAAGTGTGTGGCGGGTCTTAAGCGCTTAAAATCAATGGATTAATACTTTTATTATAGTTGATTGTGTTAACATGTGCCAATCCTTAGCTGGCTATTTTCTTTTTTGTGGGATATTGTAGGTAATAGAATCTTAACGACCGATTTTCAACGTTTACCAACATCTTAATTCCTTTATTATGTAAATGACCACTTGTTATCATTCCATTCGCTGGTGTTCATTCATTATATTCGTTACTTCATCATTCATCATTATTTATTTATTACCCTAAAATGTATTTGTTATTCTAAAGTTAGAAACTTAGTGTGTTCGGCTAGTCGTGAGTGCCCTGGTAGTGCCTCTGCCTACCCTTTTCAGGGATATGGGCGTGAAGATACTTAAAGTAAGAAATCAACTCAAAGTTGATAGGAAATGACAAATATAAAAAGAGTGTGGAATTCTGAAATCTTGTTAAAAAATCTTAACCGTACAACTTCATAAAGGATACGAAGAGATTTTAAAAACCGTTTTAACGTTTTTTTCATGTTGTTCTTTTCTATATCGGCCATTAAGCGCATATTTTATTACGATACAGCTGTTAATAAATTAAAAATCGAATTCATTTTTTATTCAAAAAGGCAACAACTCGTACATAACATACGAAGGTATCAAGACGTGAAAGTGAAAAAATCGTGGAGAGTAAGAGCCTAACCACATAACCGCGTTGCGGCGCCGCGTCGCTAAAATCGTCGGTTTGTGTTGCGGCGACGTAGACGTTTCTCTGCCATGGACCATCGTCAGAAACTTATTGCTTATTGATTATTAAAGGACATTACTCTGTTTTAAATAAATAAATAGTGCCGCAACTATAATGCTACTGCAGATTCTAACGCCGCGGCGCCGTAACGCGGTCATGTGTTCGGGCCTTAAGAAGCAGGTAGCAACTAGCAAACAAACAGACTTCATTATATTCATCTTGTTTATTTTCTTAACTTAATAAACAGATATGAATGCTAATTAAAAATTACCAACCAAATACGATACGACATGGATACGCATACGACACTATCTGACAAGATGGTTCACTATTTAAAATAAAATAAAGTATCTTCACACCCATATCCCCGAAGTGGTAGGCTGAGGCACAACCAGGACACCCACGACTAGCCGAAGACACTAAGTCCCACAATGTGATAGGTAGCAAGCCTGTCGCAAATTGTTACTTATGGTTTACATTCTTCTCTTACTGTTTCATTAATAAACATGGACTAACGAAATTGTAAAATAAAGTTGATATTTTACTCTATATCACATTGTAATAAAGACTATAATACCAAGTTGAGCCTTGGAGTACTTTACCTCGTGTTTAATAATCAGAAGGTTAAAGTATTTGTTTACAAATTTTAGCTTCCCCGTGTTGGTCCGGGCTCCTTTGCAGAATAGATCATCTACCTTCCTGCCAGGCAGCTCGTAAAAGGCGAGCATAGACTTACCGTCACTAATACCGTGACATCTGACTAGGTGGTAGAGTTTCGCAGCGACTCGCCCAGATTAGCACCACCGCTATTATCTATTCCGGCCGCCATAACGTCAGTGCTTGCCGTTGACGTATTCCGGTTCGGAGGATAAGGTAGCCTTTAAACTTACTTTTGATCGAGGCCCAACATTCCGGTCTCTGGCTGGCAACGCGTCATTACCACCTTTGGTGTCCTTAGGCAGCATGAATTTCTTACCATCAGGAAATTCATCTACTTGCTTGCCTTCCAATATCATAAAAATAAAAAAAAATAAAAAAAAAGCTTATCACTCTTTTCTTGATCAAGATAGGTATTTCAATTCATTTGGCTAAATTTAATAACATACTGTATACTGTAGGTACACACACAAAAAGTAAATTGAATACACGAAGTAAATTCAATAATCCCTTAATAAAGATTTATTTGATTTTTCCAATATTTTAGAACGCGAAGAAAATAGGTAGAAATTCATTTGGTTCATCGTAATAAACTTTATTTAACTACATGTTTCCATGCGACTGTAATGATGTCGAAATATTCAAGCTAAAAAAAGCTAATTGACCATTATCTTTAACAATTAATTTCATTTGCCGTATTGTATAATCAGACTGCATGTTGTGTTGAAGAAATATTATTTTTTTGTAGTTTTGTAACCGGCGAGTGATTAAAGAGTCGCATTGTCATGTTACACCATCAGTCGCCACTGACTAGGAGCTTCTTTGACAATGATTAATAATTTATAAAAAATAGTGGTCGCCCATTGCTCGAAATTCAACCATTAATATTTTGATATCCAAATTTTAATATCATGTTGATAAGAATGCCATCTTCATTTCTCAAGACCAACCAATTTGTTTCCAAACTTTTTAGTGCGCCATCTGTGATCTTTTATCGTTATCATCATAATATTTGTTTGTGTGTGTCAAATGCATTGTAGTGTGGGTAATGTTTCATTTGTACTTTATAAGCATTATTATTGAAAAATATTAGCGTTATGCACTTCTCCTACACATAAGCTATAAGTGTGCTAAATTTTATTCTTCCGCGTTCGCACAATTTTCGTAAAAAGGGGTCCAAGGTTTTGGCGTTACGTATTAATATAATATGGATTAAGATACTTAGTCTAAGAACTCACGGAGCGGTTTTTGCCCGCAGGTTCCGTAGAATGTAGGATATTTTATGCAAAAAAAGTAAGAGCAAGCCGTACTATCGTAGACAGCTATGTGACCGCACAAATGAGCGGTCTCGTGAGTTTTGAAAGAAAAGAAAAAGAAACAAAATATTTATTTGCGGAATATGAGTGTTACAAAGATGTTACAAAATTATTTAAGGGTTCCTACATATTCTACCAACTTGTGGTGTGCAAATATTTTAATATGTTTTTAATTATTTATTCACGATTTACTATTTGCACACTGTTTTTTGTTTGTTTTAGATTACATGATTGTAGATTACATGATTATTTATTAATACACACAATTTTTAGAATGTAAATTAATTTATCCCTATCTACCGTAAACTACCACCGTTTCCAAACCTAGCCAGACAGGAGAAGAAACGGCGAAACAAATTCCTGCGCACCCAACATTCTGCAATTAAATTAATCATATTAGAAATACTGTATTATTTATTCTTATCTACAAGAAAATCTTTGACATTATAATAATTTTTCTCTAAAAGTAAGTTGAATACCTTTTTTCGAAATCTGTTTAATGGAAGTGATTTAAGATTAACAGGAATTTGGTTGTATATACAAATGGACATGCAATACACGTTATTTTTGTAAATGTTGAGTTTTTGGTTAGGCACATGTAGTTTCTCACTATTTCTAAAATGAGACAAACCTAGGGGCTAGGACATCAGCATGTGTATGAAACAAATAACGATGTTTTTTTTACAAATACACATACAGCCAATATATATAAGCAAGGTAAAGGCAATATTTTAAGTGACTTAAAAAGTGGCTTGCATGAATGTAATTGATTGACACTACATATAGCACGTATACACTTCTTCTGAACTCTAAAGAGTCTAGTTAATTCTACAGAATTCCCCCAAATAGGAATACCATACTGCAAAACGGAAGAAACACACCCATGATAAGCTAACAGAGATGCCTTTAATCCTGACACTTCTTTAATTCTTCTCAATACATATACAAACCTATTGATTTTATTGCAAAGTAAATCCGACCGACACGCTCGCTTCCAAAGGCTGTCAAAACAAAACAAATGAAGGGAAAAGACTGAAAACTACTTGATAGACTTCAAAAAGCATTTACTGCACGATAGTAAAACTCTTTTGTAACAACAACGGCATGGGGCGATGAGGCTAAGTAATTATTGAAGGCCCCTCGTACGTGTAATAATTTAATGTTGCTTTTGCAATAAAATAACATAATTTTATTCCAGTACATTGCCTAAAAATATATTCGTTTTCGATAGGCTTGGGACGAATTCACTTGTATGATCTTTCTAGCATGTTCCTTATCATTTACGTTGAGTATAAAGGATACCACTTTCACATTTATTTTAAACTAGTTGTTTGCCTTCGACGTCGTCAACTTAAAATAGTTACGACCTTCATACAAACTTTCTTCCTCTATTATAGTCATTTGGGGGTTAATCTAGGAACGCGGCCCATTAGCTAATCAAAATCGTTTAAGCGGTTTAACCGTGAAAATGCAACAGGCAAACAGACAGATTTCGCATTTATAATACTATATGGATGAATCATCTTTTACAGGATTCCCACAGGACATACAGAAAGAAAACTCCTCAAAGTTAATACCATGTTTTCAGATTATAACTGCTTTTTATTTAAAATAGTCACAACATTATAATTAATTCTAATTTATATTGCGTTGTGTAATCAGACTGAATTTTATGTTAAAAATATTATGTTAAATGATAGAATAACTCCAAGTTGCATAAAAAACTCTACAATTCCAAGAGACTTATAGAATGAGACAAACGTATGATAAACAAAAGTAATTCTTGATTTATTTAAAGAAATAATTAAAAAAAAAAGAATCTTCACGCCCATATCTCCGAAGAGGTAGGCAGGCACAACCAGGGCATCCACGACTAACCGAAGACACTAGGCCCTACAACAGAGGTTCCCAAACTTATTTCATGTAACGCCCACTTTGAAAATCAGTTGTTTTGAAGCGCCCCCCCCCCCTCGTTTTTTGCTTGTCAATAACCTCAATAACATATTTGTTGCGCCTAGTTTAAAAAAAAACATTTTTTTCAAGATTTATACCGCCCCCCTCTAGGCTTCCAGCGCCCACAAGGGGGCGTTATCGCCCACTTTGGGAAAGGCTGCCCTACAATGTGATAGGTACCAAGCCTATCGCCAACCGAGCATACATCCAATTACGGACAAGTTTTTTTTAGAAAATTGGAAAAAAAATATTTTTGGGTCCCGACTCGAGAATCGAATTTGGAACCTCAAGTCAAACACCTGAACCGCGATTTTTAAAGAAATAATAAGGTATTAAAACAAAAGTCTCATGTCTTAACTCGCAGGTCTCAATTTCAGTACCTAATCAACAAAAATGAAATTAGTTTTAATTTTTCTTAATAAAAAACTTGGCAATGAGTATTTAGAATTCTGAATCAAACATCACAACTGACTAATTCGAATAATGTTTTCGAAAAGTCGAAAAAACAACGAACTAATTATTATAGCAAACAGGTGTTTAAGACTTCAAAACTGACTAATTAAAATATTGTGATCATAAAGTCGAAAAATAACTAGATTTAACATAAGTCAACGTGTATTAAAAAAATATCTTCGTGCCCATACCCCGAAGAGGTAGGCAGAGGCACAACCAAGGCACCCACGGCTAGCCGAAGACACCAAGTCCCACAATGTGATAGGTGTGATGATGTATCAAAATTCAATAATAATTACTAGATAAAGTTTACAACCGTCAAGAACGTCTTTAATGAATAACATTGTAAATGGTGTTACTTCAAAACTGGCTTATTCAAATTAGGATTACAAAGTCGAAAGAGGAAAAGGGTCGAAGGAGAAAGAATTGGTAACAAACTAGCTTCCACACGCAACGTTGCCAGCGTATCAATTTATATAGCTTTACAAATATATGTTAATATGTATATAGCCTACTAGCAGTTTAAGGCAGCTTCGCCTGCGTAACTTGGCTTTTAGTGCACAGACTTTGATTAAAGAAAGCCTATGTCACTCAGGGATAATGTAGCATTCTAAGGGTGACAGAATTTTTGAAATAGGTCCAGTAGTTTGGAACCTATTCATTTCAAACAAACAAACAAACGAAAAATCAAACATTTCCTCTTTATAATATTAGTATAAATATGTTATTCCGATGCATAAACTACACTCCCGTTAAGTTTCATCTATATCCGTTCAGTAGTCTGTGCGCGAAATAGTAACAAACATCCATACATTCTCACAAACTTTCGCATTTGCTATTACGATTGTTTTTCACATAAACTTATTTTAAAGCAACACTAGTTGTAAAACTGCAAGCAATTAATTTTATTTGGCGTGTTGTGTAATCGGACTCCATGTAGTGCTGAATTATACTTCTCAAAATAATTACAATTATAATTTAATGATATTTAAGTTTTGAGACCAGACAATAATTAAGGAACTACATTAACGAGTTACGTCGCAGACGCTTCGCCGGCGACTACTGAAAAATCTCCTGAGCAATTCCGTTAATAATTAATCGAGATATCGCACGAACATTGAACATCGCCATAAAAATAAGTTCCTTGTCTTGGAACTTATTCTTATGGCGATGATATTCCATTTTATGGTGAAATATAGAAAAAGCTCAATTTACTAAAAAATCTGAACAATTTCGTAATAAATTAATCAATATATAGCACGAACTTTCAACATCGCCATAAAAAATAAGTTTCATGTCTTGGAACTTATTCTTATGGCGAAGTTATTTCATTTTGCGATTAAATATCGAAAAGTCTCAATTTTAATTAGACTCGTTTTTTTATATGAACGTGCGATATTCTTTTGACGCTTAAAATTGATATTCACTCACACAACTACGGTAAAAACCCTAGTTTCAAAACTTCTTATCGTCGGCGCTTGGCGGGATTACGTTCTACAGATACAATTTATAAATATCACTTGTACTTTCCACATTATAAATATTATAGCTGATTGCCCGCGACTTCTTCAGCGAAGAACTGTTACGATTTTGTACAAACTTTCATCCCCTATTATAGTACTTTGAGCAGCGCAAAATCCGTTGAGCAGTTTTAAAGATCTAAGCATAAATATGGATAGACAGCGGAAAGTGACTGTTTAATACTATGTAGTAAAGTTGGAAAGTCTTTTATATTAAAATAACCATTTTTAGTACATGAATATGCGGTCCATGTACCAAAATGAATAATAAATAAAATTGGAGTTTCTGTTTGTAATATTAAAATAACCGCCTTTTACTAAATATGAATATCAAAACTTTTTTACATACATATCTTCAAGCCAAGTCCCTTACGGAGTAGGCAGAGTATCTTGTGCCAAACTTCACGATCGTGACAAACCTTTCTGACTCCCTCCACATTCATTACCCTTTTCATTCAAACACGCCGGTTTCTGAAACATTTTGTAACTAATTTTGTCTGCCTGTTTGTTCTTGCTAATATCTTAAACAGCTAGACAGATTAAATTTTGAAGGGACTTTAACTGGCAGGTAGTGGATGTAACAAGGAATAACTTAGGCTACATTTATTTCAGACTTTTTGTTAAACTCCTCGCGGACGAAGTCGCGGGCATAACTAGTCAACGCTATAATTCAGTGTACATATGAACAAGTAATAGGTACCTAACTCTAATAATCAAAATAAAATGTTCACTATGTGCCCACGACGGTAACAATAAACCTACAGGTTTTTAAACAAAGAAAGATATGAAAATGAATGGATTTTCGGTTATTTGCAACTTCATTTCTCATTATTATTATAATAATAGCCCATGTTTCCTAATTTACAATTATTTGATTGTAATATTTATTAAAATGGAGAGGGCAACAGTAAAAACATTTGTTTAATATCTTTAGTTACACCTACGAAGTATAAAGACGAGAAAGATCCGAAATTTTCTATGTAAAGCGGGTATAGATCAGCTCCCCTTAAGGCTTCGAAAAAATTTAAATTCCCTATTGGGTAAAATATGATTTACCCTCGTTATAAAGTTGATATTTACTTTCAGAATATACCGTTTCGTGTGTATAGAAAAAGGATATAACTTTATTAATATCTGTTTAGAAAGATGTACAAAGCTTTGAAATAAATAAAAAAAATACAGTTGTTACTTAATTCTACAAATTAGTACAAGTGAATCACAACCGACTTTTATTTGAATGTTAAATCGTCTAGATTCTAGTACACAAAAACTGTGTATTTTCCTCTACTTTCCTGGGGTTCCATTATCACATACCGACTTGGTGGCAGTGGGACCACATCGGAAGGCTTACAAATAAAAAAAATAAAAAATTTGGTTCAAATCTAGCTCAATCAACATATCTTCTTTTTCCCAAAGTCGGTTAAAAACTACTTTGACATTTTGAGTGTAATTAATCTCATCTGAATTGGAGTAATTTAACAGTATTTAATTTGCCTTTATATATATTTTGGTATTTAATAAAATGACAAATATTTACATTTTACGTTAGCTCCATAATATTTCTGAAAAAAAGCGGAGGTTCCTTAAGCGACTGCATGTTTCATGCTATACGTGTGTATGACTGTATGACTTCAATTACTTAGCTGTATGGTTTATTTTTTTGTGTTCGTGACGTGGATTATTCGGCCAATAGCCAACCGATTTTGATGACTTGTTAGAAAGATAGATCTTTATTCTGACATCGGTCTCACACAGACTGAAAAATTGATGTATTTTCATGTATAACTCCATAGCCACCAGTCAAATCATAATAAATTTATTATGTGACCTCCACGAAATCATGACCTCTTTCTAAAAAAAACATCAAAAGCCGTTGGCTATTGGCCGAGTAAACGCGTAACAAACATATAAAAAAATGCAGTCTATTTTGATAACCTTCTCCTTTTTCGTAAAGCTATCGCACATTTCGACACATCGATTCGAAAATTCGAAAATATTGGACTTTCAAGTTTGTTTTAACTGGATTAAATTTTTTAATGAAAAGATTTTATTGCTTTTTTATTTATTTCTAGTGTTTGTTGGCTGAAGTTTAAATTACAATTTAACCACAAAAAACACATGAAATAAATAGAAAAGTAATAAAATCTTTTCATTAAAAGTGTAATAAAGTTAAAACAAATTCATTTGAAATAATATAGAACACATTTGAACGGAAAGCTAAATTTTAAAAATGAAATCATCAAATAGGTGATACTTCGTCAGAGGTTTGTTAGCACTGATTAACACTCTCAATGTTTCTACGTGTAGGTAGCAATATGAAAAAAAGGATCAAAACTTTCACTCAAGTAAATAACTTTTTTGTGTATGTGGCGTATAATTTTCGTTTATTTTTAACATTTTATATTGATACCTGGAAAGGAGCTTTTTTACTCCTTTCCCGTTCTTCTTCTGTTTCTACTAACTACTATTATTTTTTTTTAATATTAAGGACCATTCAAATTTTGAACGCGAGATAAAATCCTGAAATTCTCTACTTTAAAAAAAGTATCTTCACGACCATATCCCCGAAGAGGTAGGCAGATCCAACCGGGAACACATCCAATCCCGAGCAACGTTTTTTTTATTAGAAAATTGTAAAAATCTAATTTGTCTTTTTGTTGCCCGACCCGGGAATCGAACCCTGGACCTCATGCAGTCAAGTCCAACACCTGGACCACTAGACCACAGAGGCGATTCTCTACTTTCATTTCAAATTTTAATATATTCTCATAAGACTTTACTTTAGGAGGTACCTAGCTTAGGAAACCAATTAGTAAGTGAAAAAGACAATTAGGTACAACTTAATTTAGTCATATCGACTTACATCGATTTACTACTATCTTTTTGTGTCATTCTTCAATCGGCTAGATTTTATTATATGTATGTATGTATGTATAAATATAAAAATTTTAAAAGATCACAAACAACACAGTCTTTAAAAGAGACTCGGGACACTGTAGACACTGTCTACACTTATGAAGAGAGACTCTGTCGGTCTTCTAGACTGAGTACTGAATATCACTGATACATACAGACCAGCCTAGCTTCCTCTCCACATTCATTACCCTTTTCATACAAACACGTTGGTTGCGGAGAATATTGACCCCAGAGCGATTTGGTTATGGAATGTCAACCTAGCTTCCCCGGGTGCTGACAAACATTCATATTCGCATTGTGTACTTACTGTTTTGTCGATCTCCCATCTGCCATTCTTTTCACATGTCCGAATCAACAAAAAATAAAATTAATGTACTGCCACCCCTATAGCACTGTGTTTCCAAATTTGTAGCTATGGGTGCAAGTACCCATGGTACCCGAGAGGACATTAAGGTCCAAAAGGGAGAGTTCAAATTACATCGACTTAAAATTTATTACGCCTTCAAGCCAACCTGTTTAATGGCACAAGTACGAAAATATAAAAGAAAAACTCCAACTTTTTCGAATTTATTATATCCAAATGAATTTCTAGAAAAAAGGAACTTAACGCCAACATCCCCGAAAAAATAGGCAAAGGACTAGCCGAAGACACTTCTAAATTTCTTATTAGTACATGTGTTTTAGAAAGATAAGTCGGGTATCGGTATGATCGGTCTTAACTCTCTTTCATAAAATGGTATGCCGAAAAAATTAGAAACCTCTTCTGGCTTTAAGCCCATTTATGGATATGAATTTCCAAACTCTTAGTAGCGCGGATAGGGCGTATGAAAGTTTTTACTAAATATTCGGGTGACACAAATCATGTCTACGATATGATACAAATCCAGTGTATCCGAAAACTTCTCAAGATCATATTCGAATTCAGAACAACCGCGACAATCTGCGGCTTGTAGCAATAACACTATGTAACTTCAAATTATGATTAGACATATGGGATACCAGAAGAAACTGAATGCGAAAGGCACATATTGCATTTTCATTCAAATTGATACGCTCGTTAGAACATTGACAGAAGAAGGCGTTACTTTGCGGAAATCCATAGTTAAATCAAAATAAAATTATTTAATTTGCAATTTCCCGCCAAAAAATGTATACGTATTATGGCGTCACTAAACAGGCAAAATAGTGGGCTATGAATGAATTGGACTTACCGGAAGCCAAAACTCCCAAGCATATCCAGCTCTACACAACACACACCACTAAACTCTTTTATTAGCACCAATAATACACACACTACGTACGTTTCGCTTCGTTACCGAAGCATCATCAGGATAATTCGACTGCACTCCACGAAGGTCGAGCAGATACAGATAGTATCTGCTAGACTTATAGTATTTGGATATGATACGCTCTTGTCACTTGAGATCAGGTAAACTCTTCCGCTGTACCTAACCGGTCACGGTCGCATAAGATGGAAATGCTACCTTTACATAATAGTATGCAAAATACTCACCTACAGTAATACTGATAGTTGTTTACGTACGTACCGATATAAATGCAAATTCCGTTAAAACCTCAAGCGGCGCATGCAATTCGCAAAGGTATTTGAGGGTTACTTTTTAAATAAATAAACTAGAAAAAGCAAAATTAAATTCCGTCACTTGAACCAAATACTGAACGTTAAAATAAATACTTATTTATCTTTACATATAAAGCCCTAATTAATAATAATAATATATAAATAAAGTGTATTGTGGAAAAGTGCAAGAGTTTACCTTAAAAAAAGTGTGTATACAATGGAATTCCACCAACATCCCACAATGAAAAGTAAAGATTCAAAAATTAAATTCATCGGCAACAGCAATGTAATGAAAAGCTTCAGATTAAGATTTTCAAGAATTCAAATTATTTCGTTATTTGAATGTATCCATACCCGGTATACCAGAAAACAACAAAGAAAAATTTTTAGGTCACAAACAACGTCCAGTCGCGATAACAGTACTAAGAATTTCTACAATCCAGAAAGAACACACGACACTTTACCAGCTAACATTTATGCGGCAATCAAGCTTTTTTCATGTGATCGGTCAGCGAACAATCAAAAGGGTCTCCTGATGGTAAGAGACAGCCTTGAATTTTAGACACCATAGACGTGGTTCAGGTGTTAGGGCCTAATGTGCTAGTCTTTTGGCGACTAATAAAAATTAAATTTCAAAAAGAATAATTATAGTGAATCACATTAAAGATATTTACTAACAATGATTACAGATATTAAAAACACAAACATTATTAAAGTACCAAAAGTGAAAGGTACCCAAAAATTATCGAGATCCGACTCAAAAACAATAAATCGTACTGCTGATTAATAAACAAAAAACATAGTACCGAAATAATTTGTAAGCTATGGACAAAATTTTTGAGATAGAAAAATGAACATTTAAAAAGATATTTAACAATTCCTATAGATGAATTGCGTTGATTTATTTTCGTCACATTATTTTATTTTGGACCAAGCTGCGTGTCAAACAACTTTGAATTATCTTTTTTTTTTAGAATTACCTAACTTACATCATGTTTCACATAAAATATACTTAACACATTGAATTACTCCGTTTATTTCACAATATTGCAGTATTATTTCCATGTTACTAAATCTTCACTTAATCTACGCAACTTAGTGACATACGTCATTTGGCTTTCTACGATAACAATTATTAGTATAATTGAAATAATATTGTTTTAAGAGCTTATAAAACCCCTCATCAAAAGTAAGTCTGCAAAAATATGGATCTAATTTATTATGTTAGTGAATATTAATTACTTTAATCTTCCACAAGACTAAATAATTTACCTACATAAAATGCTTAGAAATTAAGATGTCTAAATGTAGGTATTTCATCGTTAATATGATTCGGATTGTTCACTATTTTTTATCGTCTTTATCACTTTTTCAACCAAAACTATGTTTTTTTTTATGAGATTACTTAATTAAGTCGTAGAACCATTCTTAACAACTGGATATACAAATCCATAAACTACTTCTTTATATGTCTGATACTTTACAGCCTTTGAAATGTCCTTGTCATTGCTACTTTTTAAGCTTTATCTATATAAGGAAGTATTTCTAGGCAATTATTTTTAATATTAATAATCCTCACGATTAGTAAATGGTTTAAATTAACACTATGGTACATTGGTACCAACTAGAGATGCGCGCACCCCTTGAAGTATATAATATATAGTGACGTATTCTCAAAATTTAATCAACTTGAAAATCAAACGATAGCTTTAAAACTGTTGTGCAATTTAAACTTGAAAAGTTAAAAGAAGAACGATATTGTAATTTATACTAGGTTAGATTAACAAGAAATTCTACAACTTTAAGTTTTTTTTTTTAAGTCAGAAAAAAAAATTAGATACAACAAAATATTATGTATGTTGAAAATTTAAAACAAAATTAAACAATATATACCTATCTTTTAGTATGTTTTACATACATGTACATACTTTTACATTGCAAATAAATAAGGTCACGTTATCAACAAAATTTATTGCTGTCATGATTTGCATTAATTACCTAGTGGTTTACTTGTCGCCAACTATAATTACATAAATATTATTTACAAACCAGCTTTTAAGTACCAAACTAAGGTCTGACATCAAATTCAAAACCTTTTTTTTTTGCAAAAAAGACATGGGCTGATGATATCAATTCAAAATTGGTATTGGTATTTTTATAAGGTTGGAAGGCGATGAACCAGCTTCCTATTTTAATCAGCCAAATAGGTAGTTTAAGCGAAATGAAAATTGTATCCCATTCATTATCTAAATCTTTCATGTTAACAAACAAACAATTTTAGAACGAAAAATCTGGGTATGATGAAGATTAGTGTAAATATTTTCTCTTTACCTTGAACATGGCGTATTGAAAGATACATCAATGTCGAAAAATATATCCACTAGTCCTTGGACCTCGGATTCCAACGACAACGAAGGAAGTAGGGATGCCGACGGCTGAAGTCCATCCGCAGAATGGCTACTACATTTTAGAAACACAGGTTCTGATTGCACCATAGGTAACATGGCTACAGATCACTTAAATTTTCACTGCCACCACTATCAGCAAGAAAATATGAATCCTGAATTAAATTAAAAAACAGTTTGTATCTGTATCTAAACACACACTGCATTGCGCCACGCACGCCGCGACGCTTTTCCAGTCAAAAATGGGGAAAATATCAAAAAAATGTTTCAGAAAATCACAGGTCCTGTACTTTGTTGTGTCCCTTGATATCAAAAACGTGGTTCAATGTTATTACGCAGCTAATAAAGTATTGCAATTTCCTATCAATACATGTGCGGAACGTTCGCCACAAAACGACGATGAAAGTCAACTGAAAGACGAAACACACATATACGTACATCCTTGTCATACTGCTTCACGATTATCAACAGCGTTGACGCGAACGAGATACGATTGCGCGGCGCGGCGAAGCGGGGCACTCGCTCAGACTGGATCCGTCGTGTTATTATCGTTGTTGCAGTCGCACCTACGTCATTCCCGTCTCCGAGGAGCTTTTGCTTCTCCCTCGTTCAAACGAAAACAATTTTGCTGTACGAACGAAACCGAAATGAAACGAAAATAATAATTAGAGTTAGCTAAATACTCATTAAAAAAATAATATCTTCAACATTTCGTTTACTTCAAAAGCAAATATATTAAATCAAATACAACATTTGTTAGTCAAAGATAATTTTAAATCAAAACCATTGAAAATTTAAAGAAATACGTCTCGTACATCCTTTAACATAAAACTAAAACAAATAACACGACAACCATTTTGACTAACATAATCGTAAACGAATGAAAACGTCGATAGCTAGGTTTAGATATCAACAGACATGAAAGTGAAATGGAACAGTATTCGTGTCAAGTGCACAATTTAGATAACAAGGTCACGCATTGCATAACTCATTTATGTGATATAGCCAATTTTGCAGTCGTTGATTGCCCATTTTAGACCAAAATGATATATTTAAAGGGAATTCATTAATCTACACTTGCTAAAAGAAAAAAAAAACAAATTATAGTTGATGTTTCCAAATGTAGATACAGAAAATCGCCATAAACGAGATGTAAAATTTAATGTTTTTTTATTTAAAAAAAAAAACAAAAAAAAGTTTTTTTGCAAAAAAATATATTGTTAAAGGTAATATATATAAAACTGATCGTAAAACTCATTTAAGTAAAAAAGTAAAATAAATACAGGCATCAGTTGTAGAGGAAGAGCAGCCGTGCGCGGCGTGTGCAGATATCGGTGCAGGCGGCCCCGCGGATCTATGTCAGTGGGTCACGGCAATGACGTGGCACACGGCCGCGGCGAGCCGCGCACTTCATTCTAATTCCGCTTCGCCGGTGTCTTCGTATCAACTAGCTATTTATGCCCTAATACGTTAACCCGTTAAATTGACACAACGTCCGCTAACATGCCATTAGTTGTTACAAAACAGACCTCTATCTGACTAAAGATGATATCGTTGACATTGACCGATTAAAGAACGTATAAGTCGCGAAAAACTTTATAAATCCGGTGATTTATTTTGTTATGTTTAATAATGACAGTGCTCATTATAAAAACAGCAATGATGACACACTTTATGTCCGACTCGGGTATTCATTAAAAAATATCAATTTACAATAAATTATTGTTTATTATGTCACAATTTAGATAAATAATCAAACCAAGAACGCATAGAATGCTTTAAGGCATTAACTTTAATCTCTGTAATTAAATAGTGTATTAAATTTAAATAAATAATCCTAGAGATGGGACACAAAGTTTACATAATGTAAAATGACGTCACAATATTAAATAATACTCAAAAAGAAATTAAACAAAAATCTCACAGATATTAGGACTACATATGAACGACCTAAAACTAGTAAATAGGATGTCGGTGTCTAGGTATCCCAAATGACTTAAGTAACAGGTGAAGAGTATTTCAAATTAAGCATACTGTATCGAGAGAATTACATTATATTAAAGAAACCTATACTATGAGATGAAAACAAACAGAAAACACCAGAATTTTCAATATCGAAGTAAACAGTAGATAAATAAAATAACAAATTTTCATCCAAGCACAAACATTATTGAAGAGAAAATTCAATGTAAATATTTAACAATCTCTGACGATCTGATGCATTCTGTGGATAACTGCAATGGTTACTTTGTGAAAATTAATAAATTATTTTATCTTTTTAATATAGAAAATGAGCTTACGCAATTTTCCAGAATGACTTCCAGTCAATATCTCGATTTAACTTTGTTATAAAGCAATTATTATGGCGTCGGCAATAAAGGATTAGTTCTGCCCCTGGGGAAGAAAGCGTGATATGTTGGAATGAATCTTGTAATTAGAAACTAAGTGACGTAATAGGCTGGATAAACAAGATTAACCAGCTAAATCTTCGATTTCAATATATTTATCGAAGGCCATAAATTATGTTTCACACAAAATTATTCTAAATGAATACCGATAGGTGGACTTAGAAGACAAATTTAAGGATCTCAAAGACGTGTTGCTGACTTTATAAATTAAACTATACTTTTCTTTAAGGTCTTCAAGTAGTGTCTGTTTGGAAATCCCCCTGGTGACAACTGGTTTTCAAGAGCAATATCGTACGTGAAGCATAAACAGCTTTAGAATTACATGATATTGCAATTATGTAAGTTGAAATTCAATTCAGCGAGATGAAAGAGGTAACAACAGAAAATAGAGGAGGAATAATTAGAATTGTGAAAGAATTCTATCGATTTGTACGCGATTTAAGGTTAAATAGAAGCTCCGTGAATAAAAATAGCCTTAAGAAGAAGTTCTAAGAAAAACGTAAATTAAATTTTAAACCTTAATCTTGCTTTTGATGTCACTACGCACAAATATTCAAATTTTTTACAATATTAACGCCCAATACGAAATTCCTGAATTATTTCTAGAATTTTATATTGGACATTAATATATTGAAAGAAATTTGAACAAACAAAAGCGATGGTAAATACCCAGCTCTTTGAATTTGTTTATATTACTAACTGACATGGTCTGGAAAAGATAGATTTTTAGTCTTGCGTTTGATATCACAACGCGCAAATCAACTAACAATTCAGGACATTTGTATTGGGAGTTAACATTAGAATAAATTTGAAAATTAGGATAAAACAAGCCGATGGTAAATGCCCAAACCAAAATATTTAATTTGTATATATTTCTAAATAACTTGACCAGGAGAAGATATCGGTTTACGGCAAATAAAGTAAGTCATCGTTTAAAATAAAAATATATTTTGATTTTAATTTTAAATCGTGAAAAAATAATTATCATGTTAAGACTATTAAAAACATAGTAAGCAACTTGAGACACGTAATAACCATTATTTAAAAAAAAAACCTTTTTTACGTTTTTACGGTTCTTAGCACTTTGTGTTGATGATGGTAGCAAATCTCTACTTATTATGCTAACAAGAAATAACAACATTTGAAAACTTTTCAATGATTTATCAAATGTGCCACTGATTTTATTGTTATGCGAAATCGATTCAAGAACACCATATTTACTAATATCTCGATTTCGCCATTTATTTTGCATACTTGCTTAAGTTCAATAATTTTACCGAAAGTTTTAACTGTTGAATAAAGCAATAACACTTTTTAGAAAGTACCATCCTTGCAAAAATAATAATTCTCAAACAGTACAAAAATGACGAATAAATGTCGAAATATTAATGTGCGAAAATTTCACAACAAAACTAACTCGCGTTGAATTATTTTAATGTATTTAACGTAATGCAGAATACAATAATGATGTTTTGACTACACCACTCGCAAGTATTACATTACTCATAGGTTTTTCTGAAAGTCTACATGAATTATAAATGACAATTTACCATTAAGGAAAATTAATCAAGGCTAGGACCCGTTTCTAACAAGTCATTAAGGCAAACAGAGAATTCAATGAAATATTTTAATATGGGTCTGACTAATGTTATTATTTTGGTAATTCGCACATTTGTTTATTAAATGCAATATTTAGGTCATATTACTTACATTATGTTAAGAACTGAGCAGTTTGGCCTTTATCTGCTAATATGAAATTTTTGTTACTTTTAATAATAACAAAACATAACTAGCTGCCTGTTCCGGCTTCGCTCGGATGGTATTTTTTTTAATCATACATTGAAATGTAAGCTATCTTATTATTCAAGTTGGATCAAACTGCACACGGTGTGCACATTTGATTGAAATCAGCGGACAAACAACGTGACACGTAATTTTTGGTGACGAAGGGTTAAGATTTCCATATAATCAAGCTGGTAGAAAAGTTAACATTAATAATTATTATCCTAAATACTCTGGTTCTGTGACATTCATATTAGCGACGTGATTAAAACATTACAGTTCCAGAAGAATGGTCATAACCTTTATTTAAATTTTTAAAAAAGGGGGTGTTAGAAAAAGTTTGAAAATATGAATTTTGTACAATGTATTATTTTGCAAGGGCAGGCTACATTAACCTGATTAAATTACTGCGATGATTGATCATAATCACTATATTCAACCATTCAAATATTTGCGTATTGTCTTAAGTTATTATTATTCTTAAAATACCAGAAACGCATCATTTTTTTTGTTTCTATAGATCAATGTGTAGATTTGAATAAAGAACTTAAGATCGCATTCTATAAAGAAGCAATTAATATTAATCCATAATATACTTTAATTTTTCGCCTAAGCCACTGTACAAACAAACTCAAGTTACTAATAATCTCTAAAGCCGTCGTGTATATTTCCCCAGGGCTTTGAGTACCAATATTTGACAACCAGTGCTCTAAGCCTGAGTTATGGGAATCAAACTTTACAGGTCACAATATCTACTATATATGGGACTAAAGTCAATAATGTTATAAACGTATGTGATGATTTTATACACACCCAATATATTTTGTGGTCCAGAATCTATTATAACGAAATTTAGAAATTAGTCAAATAGTTTTGAAAATGTATTTATAACATTCTGCATCATAATTATATGATTAATTAATCGGTTTGTGTGAGAGATTTTTTAATTGCTTTTTATTTTAACAAACGTGTCTATTTTTGTTTCTTAACCAGTTCTGATATGATTTTTACCCTTATGTGTTTGTTTCCCTGAAATAAAATAAATAACATAAAATCTCATTAATCTCATTAACTACACAGCACGGGCTAAGCCAATCCGAATTAAACACTAGTTGGGTAATAACCGTGGTACCGTAGTACCGGGCCAGGAAAGTCGATGAATTACTCTAACCCCAAAACCGAATCTGAGCGCACTAGCGGAACATTCCACCAACGATGGAATCGTTACTTTCCAGCAAAAAAAATAGACGTCAAACTAATGATACAAACATTTACATAACAAATTAGATGCTTACATAATGCGGGTAATAGTATTAATACGTTTTAATTAAAATACTAATCATACTAATAAAATATGACGAGAAAAACCTGTGATTCAACAAAAAAAATAATTACGTGAGTGCAATATAAATAAAATAAAGACGTAATTAAAATTTATTTTCCCAACGTAACAATATTTTAATACGACTTCTCTGCACAAATTTAAAACTACTTTATTCGTTAATTAAGTTTAAACATCGTAGATCGGAGTTTTTAAATCCCATCCTAGGTGTAAAGACCCGAGTTTCGCTAGGAGAATCCTAGTAAATGCGTTATGTCACGTGGGCGGGCGGATCGATTGGGCGGGCTGAGTAGCGGGCGCGTGCGCGAACCTGATCTTCTAATATCGACCGTCAACTTTCAACCAAGTCTTTTGGGGCAGGTTAGTCCCATGTGCTGAGGTCAAGGTCACGTTGGTTCCCTCTAAAATATTACTTTCGAACGGTATCAAATGTTAGTGATGTGGAATATTTCCAGCAGAATATTAGCGATTTCTTAACTACACATAGGTTTTATATTTACCCCCTTACTGATAAAACTTCGCGCCCGTTGATCTGGTGTGTAACGTCATGTTTTAACCGAGTTCAAAAAAACAAGCAGGTTCTCAATTCGGTCAGCATATTTTTTTTGTATGTACACCGATTTTGCCTAGAGTTCTGAACCAATTTACGTAATTCTTTTTTTGTTTGTTGCGAAATTGATTCGAATTGGTCCCATAAAAAATTGATTCAGGTAGGCCGATTAGTTTTTATGTTGTGAGCATTTTTATATCTACTTTCACCTACCCCGATATCTATTTTTATCAAATTAAATCATATCAGCAATAAACTAAAAAGTATTAAATAAAAATAACTACGTCAAAAATTACCTATTATTTATATGTGCCATTTCCTAGGTTTAGGTTAGAAGTCGGTGCCAAGCCTTAAACTAATAATTATATTGTTAGTAAGTATTAAATTTCGACTTCAAAACTATTCGTAAATGGCACATAGGTAATATGTTATTAATATTAAATCTTTATTATTTTTTACTTTTTAGTTTTGATGTCGGTTTTTTAACGTAC
Organism: Calephelis virginiensis; assembly: GCA_002245475.1. Classification (NCBI taxonomy): domain Eukaryota; kingdom Metazoa; phylum Arthropoda; class Insecta; order Lepidoptera; family Riodinidae; genus Calephelis; species Calephelis virginiensis. Next base: position 524,373 of record NJDC01000163.1, read on the forward strand.
CTATTTATTTTTACTGTTAGCAAAAGTGAAATTACACACTCAATCAACGGGCACGTAAGTTTTATTAGTAAGGGGGTTTCGTGTAATTATTTAGAATGGAATAACCCTCTTGCGTTTTCAACATTGATAATAAAAACGCATACATGATGACAGACAGCGGTAAGCGACTTTGTTTTATGCTATGTAGTGATATAACCACACTACCGATTAATATTTAAAACAATTGATTTACTTTTCGTTAACCTTTTTTAAGCCTGGCACAACCATTATTATGAAATCAATTATATTTTACCGCGGCAGTGTATCTGTAATTTCACAATTATACCAACAATCAAGAAAAGGGCATTCCTATTTCAAAAAAGACAGTAACGGAACAATTCTAGCCCTGATATTACAGTTCGTACTCCGTGGGCGGCGATCACATTCCATCCAATTCCAAAAAAAACCATTTATACTTTTTTTTCCCGCCACTTGTCCAAAATGTTAAGCTTAACTATCATTTACACGTAATATACACATTAAAAATATTTTCAAATATTACCATCATATTCTCTTCCTGGAAAGTACCAGCACCCTGCGGCTTAGGTAATATTCATGTTTAATTAATCCGTAAAATTAGTTGATTTATATGCGCGAAGGAAGCGAGCGATAACACCGTTAAAGACATATTTTCATAAGCCAAGATTGATTGCTTTAAACTGAGAAAAAATTCGTCAATAATTTCAGAATAAAATCTTGACAAATTTTATTCACAATGAAATTGATTAAATTGAGTTTTGTAAATTTACTTAACGTAATTGGCTAATTGTAAGTTAAACTACCAATTATTGTTGTAAATTTACAATTTTTAATTGCAATACTGTCAATTCATTAAAAAAAAATATACAACACTGATTTAGGTGTTATGAATAGATACGAAAATTGTATTCTCATCCCTACTACTCTTGTATATAAAATTCTCGTGTCACAATCTTACTAAAATGTTACTAAAATCACATTCAAAATGTAGCAGAACAACGTCTGCCGGGTCAGCTAGTCTTATATATAAAATTCTCATGTTAGTTACCGTACTCCTCCGATACGACTTTACCGATTTTCACCAAATTTTATATGCATGTTCAGTAGTTCTGAGAATCTGCTACTATCTATTTTTCATACCCCTAAATGATAAGGGTGATTCGCCCCAATTATTCTTTTATTAAAATCACATTAAAAAATAGCAGTACAACGTCTGCCGGCTCAGCTAGTCTGTATATATAAAAATGAACCCTCATTTCGCGTAGTCATAGCACCACGCTTGAACAGATGGACCAATTTTGTATATTCTTTTGCTGTATTGGTTGCTGTCAGGAGAAGAATCGTATATAGAGAAAAATAGGAAGAATCGCAGGAAAAATCGCAAAAATTAAATTAAATTTTGTCCACACAAACTTTTAGTAGCTGTTAGTGTCAAGCGATACGAAGTTCGAACCGGATCGCCTAGTAATATTAAAATGCTAATGTAAGTATGTTTCTTACACTTGTACGCGAAAACTGCTTAAACATTCATCATGAAACCTTATAGACTTCTTGGAGGTATTTAAACAGCATGGCTTCTTTTTAAAAAAAAAACTATAATAAAAGCGAACCCGGGTAAAAGCCAGTATCTTAGCATTTTACTATAACTATGTTTAAGTGTTATATTAACAACGACTGGTTTGTTATTGTATCATATGGGTAAGTGAGTTGTCACTGTCGCGGTCAGGGGTATCATGAGATGCATTGTCAACTTTTTTGCCTGTGTTTAGGCAAGCATATGCATATAGTCACGAATACAGTGACGTCTGACTAGCCGGTAGAGTTTTGCATCGACTTGCCTGGATTGGTAACACCGCCTTACCTATTCCTGCCGCCATAACGTTGACATGTTCCGGTTCGGAGGCTAAGGTAGCAAGTAAACTTAATTGGCCGTAAAAAGTAAAAAGCTGGAGGCCTAATATCCCGGCTTCAGATTGGCAACGCACCATTACTACCTTTGGTGTCATTGGTTAGCGTGAATTTCTTACAACCAGGAAATCCATCAACTGGTTTGCCTTCCAATATCATTAAAAATCATTTAAACAAAGGTAAGAAACGTCTTCAGAATCACAATGCAGAGGTTTGCCGCGCTTCGAAACCGTGATCGTGAAATTTTAAGCTCTGATGCTATGTTCAAAGGCAAGACTCGTCAGAGAGGAAGAGAGTTCCTCGGAGCATGCCCCTGGATAAAAGGTAAAACATAGAGTGAACCAATAGCTCCTATCTAAATAGCTGAATTTGTGTTTTGTAGAATTGAAAGCGTATTTCGTGTTACTGAGCACACCAAGATTTTTTGAGGTTACTTGAGCTACCCTTCCACGAAACAACAAAACATAGCTCGATGTGTTGACACCAAATAGGTATCACAATACTGACTATGCCAGTTAGGAAAAAGCTCTTCAAAGGAAGAGATACAACAAAATGAGACTTTTTAGAGGAACATGAGCCAACTTGTTAGTTTTAATAGTTCCAATTATAGACGTTGGTCAAAAGACTTTGGACTCCAGACACAAAGTTAAACTTTTGGAGACAATTTCGCCAAAAATAATAAAGTGTAAGATTTAAAGGTGGTAAAGTACAAGATTACCTTAGGAGCATCAATGAGTGCAGCATGTTGAAATGTTGATATAGAAAAGTAACAACGGAGGATAAAACATAAAACCAGGAACACCGGTGTTGACAGGCTTAGATTCTGAACAAGCTCCGTTGACAACGATCTTAATGTACTCTGCTAAAGCAACCAGTAATCCAGTTGCATAATTATTATTAGGGAAGTCCGTAAGAGAGAAACTTTGACAAAAACACTCTGTGCGACACCCGATCGAAGGCTTTCACTATGCCCAAACAGCCAACGTTGTCTCCTTGCTCTCAATTGTTTGCTACATACGATATCTCAAATTAACAACAATTACAACTGTCAAATAGCATCTTACGGAAAAGCTGAATCTATTTACTTTTCGAAGCCTTTTCACTAAAAAATAATAAATCAGTCTAGCCGTCTTGGAGTTTGAACGTGACTAACGTTAAGTGATTGATATTGATATAGGTTGTATTTTTTTATTAATGTTGCAATAACACCATATGTTGCGTTGATAATTATAATTATCAATATGTTACGTAATTATGATATTAATATATAACCATTTAACCATAGAAACTACAGAATGAATGTATAATGAATGTTATGCATTGTATTAAAAAAGAAGACCACTACATACACTTATATCCATCTGTACATATAACATAAAGGACCGTAAGGGACTTGGCGTGAAGATATGTATGTATATACATATAACAAAACAGTAATAAAACTAAATTTGTACATTAAAACATTTTTTTAAACAATGATTGCTAGGTATTGTATACAGGATACAGAATGCAAAACGAGGGTTGTTAATTTTTTTTGTGTTTTCACATTTGCAGCCAAAACTAGTTCCTTCTCGGATTTTAACTAAATATGGTGTCAGTTTATACTATTATAGTCCGAATCAATGTTTAGGATACATTTTACTCAGGGAAATCTTTCGTTACCATAACTAATCACAAAATGTCACTTCAACGAAGTCAGACAAAAACTAGTCTAGTTCAATTTACATCATCTAACATCATCTTCATCACCTTAACACAGGAATAGTTGGGAGAGTAAAAAAAATTTAAAAGTCACACAAATATAATAAGTTAAAACCAATTAAAAAAATAATGGGTACGACAACGACGATATTGAGAATGGAGTCGGTCTTTTTCAGTTTGCGCTAAAATCTTTATCCCGATTGTATCCTCCGAAACGCTTAACGGTAATGTTTTTATCAAACTTACATATTATGTAATACTGGTCAATAAAGTTTACCATCGGTATCTATAAACCTTTAGAAAACTATTGGCTATTATACTCGACAGACCGAAACACGACACTGGCAATCTTTTGCGGCTGGGATAGATAAGAAAATGGATAGCAGAACCGGTACGAGTCGTTGCGGTCTAGCGACTCTACCACTCAGCAACTAGTGCAAATGACACATTTACAAAATATATCTAGTACAGCAGGATTACTCTTTAATCTCGATATCATGCAAATTGAAATTAGAAACGGATTTTTAATTTTAAATACTCTTGAACACAGTACTAACGGAATATTAACATATAATTTCAAAAATAGTCAATGAATCGGATAAAATAATCCATTTGCAAGATTATGGGATTATTTTTTCGAAAGATAGCAAATGTTTCCGAATGTTTCCACATAAATTTTATAAGCGTCCTACTAAACGATTTTGAGTTACACTTAAACCTACTAATATTATAAATGCGAAAATTTGTAAGGCTGTGTGTATATTTGTACTAAACACGCTAAACAGGCTAAACAGATTTATCTAAAATTTGGAATACAGATAGATTGTGACCTGGATTAACATATATGATACTTTTAATCCCGATCGCACAACGGGTTCGTGCGAAAACGCGGGCGAAGACGCAGGTAACAGCTAGTCTTATATAAAAAAAAACAATTGCCGTTCCTTAGTCTCACTAAAAAGCAAAGAATAGCTAAAACCGATTGGGCTTATTTTTAAGTTTAATCTTTGTCTAAATTAAATATTATATTATTATTATCGCATCTATGGTCTAGCGGTCCAGGTCTGGACTTGACTGCATGAGGTCCCGGGTTCGATTCCAGGGTCGGGCAACAAAAAAGAAAATTTGTTTTTTTTTTCAATTTTTTTATAAAAAATGTTATATCACATTCTGGGACTTAGTGTCTTCGATTAGTCGTGGGTGCCCTGGCTGTGCCTTTGCCTACGTCATCGGGGATATGAGCATGAAGATACTTACTTACTTATTATAAATAACTAACAGCCCATCCCAGTTTCGCACATATACATATAATTTACCCCGTGTTGGTTCGGGCTCCTTTGTAGAATAGACCACCTGCCTTCCTGCCAGGCCGCTCGTAAAAGGCGAGCATAGGCTTACCGTCACTAACACCGTGATATCTTACTAGGTTTCGCAGCCACTCGCCCGGATTGGTATCACCGCCTTACTTATTCCTGCCGCCATAACGTCAATGCTTACCGTTGACGTGTTCCGGTTCGAAGAGTAAGGGTAAACTTACTTTTGCTCGAGGCCCGGCCTCAGGTTGGCAATGTACCAGTACCACCTTTGGTGTCTCTAGGCGGCGTGAATTTCTTACCATCAGGAAATCCGTCTGCTTGTTTGCTTTCCAATATTATAAAAATTATAATAATAATGCATACATATAAATCTTCCTCTTAATCACTCTATTTATTGAAATAACAAGCATCAAAATCCGTTACGTAGTTTTAAGAATCTAAGCATATGTGTCAGACAGCGGAAAGCGACTTTTTTATACTATGTAATGATTACATTGTCATTTGAAACATATAAAAATTGTTTTAACCTTTTAGTGAGAACGTACTTACAAAATTCTGTTGCTAACGAAAGAGATCATGAGGAAAAACATATGTACAGCGATTGTGCTTCTACATATAACAGTTACTTGCTCTGCTGCTAACCATAGAGCTTACGAGGAAAGGGATATGTAAAGCGATTGTGCTTCTGCATCTCTGAGAGTTAATTGCTCTACTGCTAACCACAGAGCTTATAAGAAAGAAATATGTAAAGCGATTGAGTCTCTACATCTCTGACAGTTACTTGCTCTGCTGCTAACTATGGAGCTTATGAAGAAAGAAATATGTAAAGTGATTGTGCTTCTACAATACTGATAATTACGTGCTCTGCTTCTGACCATAAAGCTTATGAAGAAAGACACATGTAAAGCGATTGTGCTTCTACATCTCTGACAGTTACTAGCTCTGCTGCTAACCATAGAGCTTATTTCGCTTAGCCACAATACGTAAAAATCTTCAAATCCAGTTTATGAATAGGTAAAACAATGAAGGGAAGCTCTATACGAATATAAAGTCTAAGAAGGATATCTGCTCTGCTGCCGCACATCGCTCTGGTGTGCACAACAGCGGGAGCACGGAATCACTCTAGGGTGCACGTACGATTTGCTACGTGTCTTCGTCCGGAGCTGCGGTGAACGACGCGCCGCATTTACTCCGTCCTGCGTTAATTTTACGATTAAACATGGAAGCAAATACAGAGTAGATCACTTCTATGCTTCACATTTCATATTCCAAATGTCTGTACGGCTTTCTATTTTAAAAAATAAAACTAAGTCGAGATCTATCACGCATAGATCTTTTCCAAAATGTGTACGGTACGCTCTTGGCATATTCCGCGGATCGCACCACATCGCTGTTCGGAAGCGCAATTCCGTCGCGCGCCTCATCACCCTGATACTGTTTAGTTACGTGCATACGTTAAGTTGACGCCTGGTTGACGGCGAGGCAAAAGGCAATACGGTGACGATCCCTTTCCGAGTTGATATGTGTGCTGAGACCTTAATTCGTAATCTCTATCTTAAACTAAACAAAACCGCACTACCTTACTTGCTCGCATCGCTAAGGTTACTATGAAAACGTAACATAGCAACAGTGGCTTGTTATACGTTCCATTTTCCCCATAATTTATAGGTAGTTAAAAATGTTCTTAGTTAAAGGTAAATTTGGGGTGGCTTATTGGAGCCATACAAAACCACCGACATCTCCATGGAGACCGCCAACCTGTACCGCCGCCGCTTCGTCGTCATGATAACCGATCACATTTCAATAGCTCATAATATGCTCTTATTGTATTATGAAAAATATCATGTTTATTTCACAAGAGATACCTTAATATACTATGATTGACTATTCAACTTGATAATGTTTGATAGATATATTATGTGTAACTGTATTTCGTTATCCACTCCATATATTCAATTGATTCATTAATGTGTAGGTATTGTTAATACAGGTTAATGTAAATTATTCTCATTACGCTTTTATTACACTCTCTAAATAAATAAATCAATTATGATGATCAAACTGTTTTTTATAGAAATACTTACCTTGATGCTGTGCCACTTTTTTTGATAAAAATTCGTATGTATAAAAATGAAAAAATCCCCATTTCGCGTTATCAGCGCATCATACCTGAACGGATGGACCAATTTCGCTAATTCTATTTTTCTTGAGTTCGTTATTATCAGAAAAAGGTTCTCATAAAAAAATTGGAGAAAAATGGGAAAAACTATGCTTTAATTTAACAAGTTTGCGAGGTCGGCTAGTAATTAATAAACATAATTTGGTATATCATTTACCTATATAAGTTCATACAAATTATATTTCTTTGGACGTTTGAACGTTCGAAACACAAACTGGGATTTGTAAATTTCTTGAAAAAAAAATTCTTTGCTTTCAATACTTTGTAAACGCAGACGAAAGGGCAAGAAATCGCAAGGACATTACCCATGTCAATTTCTAACCAAAATGTCAGAGTAAGAGTCCTCATTACCGACAAACCTACTCCAGACGATGAACCTATTATGCGTAACCTGTCAGAAGTCTTTCAGCTTAGAACTAACTGTCTACCAGATAGCAATGTTACTGGTAACAATTGTGATCATTGTAGGCAATGTTTGTCTATTTCCGTTGGATAGATGTCTGTATACCGACTCGTAATATTTTACACCATAAAAAAATCTTGAAACATACCTGGCATTTTCACTACCCAAGACTTGCATGAATGTTTCATTGATGTGAGTGGCGCCATTCAGCGCCGAATCTTGACGCTCCGTGGCTATTAATATCAGCAACGTTGATGCATTAAAATACTCTGAAATAAAAAGAAAAATTTTGATATCACTGTACAATTTACTTTAACTAATCTGAGGGACCTAGTGTTTTCAGCTAGTCTTGGGGACTGGTTCTGCCTACCTCGTCGGGGATATGGGCGTGAAGATACTTATGTAACCTCAATGCAGCGAAGTCATATGCTTGTCATATGGGCCATACGTAATACTCATAGTGCTATAGGCTCACATCCCCACAACCAAGAGAGCCACCTATGTTGTCAGTTTTGGCTTATCAGCACTGATTTTTCCTCTGCCTACGCCTTCTAGGATATGGGCGTAAAGACACTAACTTTCTTTAATCTATATGATAAAACTGTACAAATGTACTCTGAGCATTTCCAGGGTCCATTTGAAGAGGGAAAAAGACAAAATAAAAATGAGTATATAATCCATAAATGCAAGATTATTATTTTTTTTTACTTTAGTAGGATTTACATTATAGATAATGTTTGCATAAATCTTCCCAGATCATAAATTTTGCAGTTTAGAAATTAGTCATAAAACTCACAATTTAAAGTCTCACAATTTAAAAACCCGGAATGTGCAAAAACATTTATATGATTGGGTCTACTTTATTATAAATCCTAAACATATCAATATCATTAATGAGAATTTATCTGTCTACTATGATTTCACAAAATTTGAATTAAATTGCAGATCAAACATATCTTATTTTAGCAGGCTACTTACTATGTCTAAAAAAAGTATATACTACCAACCAGTCATACAAGTTGATCAATCATGGGGAATCAATTATATTATAAATAGAAAAAACAAAACAATTTGTTGCTAGAGGACATAAGCATAGGTTGCTTGCCTGATATCTAAGCAGTTTCCTAAGAAGGAGACTTATAAATTTAATAAGCCACCTTTTTTTAAGTGACTAACATGTTGCTAACTTTGCAATTTTTATAAGTTCACAGGACATTTTGGGAGAGCAGAGAATAAGCAACCTTAGCTAATATCTAATTTCAACCAGGTTTGGCGAAAGCTTTTTATAAGAATATGAGTGACAAAGGAACAACATTGGTGCCGATTCGCTTGGTACAAACTAGTCTAAACTAATATAAAATTAGATTTAGAGCTGTCTAATCATGTTTGGTATTCTGCTGTACACATCTAAACTAAAATTTTA
>NJDC01000164.1:0-13246 GCA_002245475.1 Calephelis virginiensis
TATAAATAATGTTATAATATTACAAAATACTCCTGTGATATTAAAACCACGAGTATATATATTCGAATTAATATATCTCCCATGTTTGTGTCATTTAAAACATTCAATTTGTTGGAAATTTAAAACTTACTTCTATTCTAATAATTAGTTAATTGTTAGCTAATTATTAGCTTAGTAGAGCAATTAAATCTGTATTCTCTATAAATATACAAGCATACCATCCTGGGCCCCGGCTTAGCTCGACTAAAACTTTCTACACTTACACTTTCCTAATGAATGTTTAAATCCACTCCTTTAGTGTGAATTTTAATTCACACGAAAATCGTTTCGTATTTTAGGACCCACATGGTGACTGTTAATTACATATGAACAATTTTATGTATTAGTTTAAGATAACAATGACGCCAACTACATAATGTTATGGGAAAGTCTAACATTTTACATACTGTCAGATTTTACTTTCATATTTATTTACTGTCATATTTTGCTAAAAATGTAACACTTTAGGAATTGGTATCACTGAGTGCAATTCCAAAACTCATAAAACATAAGATTTGCACGGCGCCTTTGTACTGCACAAAGCGGCAACGTCTCGATTACTTTGAGTTGAGGCGAGATTTGGCAACGTCGCACGCACACACTCTAGTCGTATAACTCACACATGTAAATGAATTTGCACTAACACATACGTAAATTTAGCTCATTTTATCAGAATGAAATAATATACTACCAGGTTATTAAATTGAATTATATTTGATTTTGCGAAAGTAGGAGCACGAGTAAGGCCTACTTTAAGTCATAATGAGTTTAAAATCAATATAGGACATTTTGAAAAAGTGTAATAAATTTAGTATGAAAAACGAATCACCTTAAAGACCTCCCTTCCCCCTTCCCTAAACGGGTTACGTAGTATGGGTACGTTCCCTAATTTAGTAAACAACAGTGCGGATTTTTAAGAATAACTCATAAAAAAATATTTGGTTTCGATCGAATTTAACTGTCTCGATCAACCTAAAAGTACCTTCTTTTAAAGAAAAAATTAATTATCAAAATTGAGTCATCCATCACCTAGTAAAAAGTTTTAAGGAAATACAAAAATACGCACAGTAAAACGACAAAAACAGACTCCAATTGAATTCCTTTATTAGGTATCTGGATGGAAAAACTTTTGGGAGTTGGTTAAACGTATCTTCTAGTAATGCTTATAAATTGTTTCAGAAACAATCACGAGATACCAGCTCTTCAGATAGATGGAACCACCAGATAGCCTGTGATTTGGAAAAAGGTGAGTTTAATTTGACCATAGATTGGGCGGAGCAATTATAATTTTAATAAATGCATTTATTTAGATGTCTTTGTTTTAATTTATTTAATAACCCATTGTTAAGCTATGTAGGTTTGTGTATGAAATAATACTATAATTTAAACGCAGCAAATAGCACAGATTTCACTACAGTTTTAACATCAAAAGTTAAGTAAGTATCTTCGCGCCCGTATCCCTGAAAAGGAAGGCAGAGACAGTCAGCCGAAACCACTTATTGCCTTATTCATAAAAAGTAGTTAAATAACTTCTTATGCTTAACTAATTATTTGATTAAGCCGTAAACGTTGTTTAAAAATTTGTTATTCAAAAAGTACAACTTGACAGTGCTTAGTTAAATAATGTTTAACTTGGTAGATTTTGGTAGAAATGTGGCTATATGCGTTAGTGATTATATTCTCTTTGGTATGCGTATTACTTTTGCTAAAAGAGAATGAAACACGTCTTGTCATCCGTTGTCAACATCGTCGTTTCCAAAAACGGTGTCTGATATCTATAACTACCTACTATTGTACTGGGTACTGTCTGGGCACTCGATGGCGTTTTTTAAACAATGTAATGTCTAGCTTCATTACTATTCGTATTGTTCTATTCGTACTATTCTTCAATGAAATTAAATTTTAAGAAGAAATAAAAGTTGATCAAAAAATTGGACTGATACACTACCATTATGTAACATATTTACTAATCTCTGATGTAACTAAGCTTTATATGGCCTAATAATACACACTAGTGGTCGCCCATTGGTCGAAATTCGACCATAATACATTTTAATGTCTTGTTGATAAGAACGCCATCTTCATTCCTCAAGACCTACTACTTTGTTTCCAAACTTTTTAGTGCGCCATCTGTGATTTTTTATCGTTATCATCAATATATTTGTTTGTGTGTGTCAAATGCATGATAGTGTGGGTAATGTTTTATTTATTGATTTAATGTACTTTATAAGCATTATTATTAAAAAATATGTATTAGCCTTCAGCACTTCTCCTACTCATAGACTATAAGTGTGCCAAATTTTAAGTGTGCAAAATTACATAGACTATAAGAGTCCGCGCAATTTTCGTAAAAAGGGGTCCAAATTTTGGCATCACATATTAATATATAGACGAAAACCACTTGTAGAATCTTGAACAAATTTGAATTATTCTAAAAGCAACTGTTTTTCAACTACAAAGCAAATATATCTACATCATAATAGTATCTACATGTTTATCCAGTAAAAAGTTCTTATGTTATTTATTTACAAAAAAATATAAAACCATAGTTTTCCACGTGTTGGTCCGGGTTCCTTTGCAGAATAGACGATTTGCCTTCCTGCCAGGCAGCTCGTAAGGCGCGAGCATAGGCTTACCGTCACTAACACCGTGACATCGTACAAGGTGGTAGAGTTTCGCAGCGACTCGCCCGGATTGATTAATACATAGTAACACTTATACATACTAGAATAAATTTAATAAATTTAATGCAGATATTTTAATGTTTATCACACAAATCTCTCGTCATCACACATGTGCCCTCATCGGAAATCGAACGTGAGGCCTCGCGGTTAGTCGGTCTAGTGAGGCGTGTACGTTAACCCCTAGACCAACAAGGCGGTCGTAATGTTTGTCATGATTCCGAGGTGGTTCCTTATACAGTTTATCAAATGAATTGCATAAATGAATACCTAATGCATAAACTTGCATGTACTAGGTATAACATTTAGGTACATTAAATTTATATGGAACCATCTCGGAATTAGGATCTGCCATTATAAAACTATCAAAATCGGTTTGCTCTTGTCTGATTAATCGTGTAAAGGAGATTATTTATTCGATTGTACATTAACAATCGAATAAAAAATCTCCTTTTCGGAGTCGTTTATAGGAGGTATTCCTTGAAGCGCACCCAAACGAAGCACACCCATAGTATTCCACTTAGCACACCCATAGGTGAGCTTCAAATAAAAATTTAAAATAATACATTTATTATTCCACGAAGCATACCTACGAAATTTATTATTTTAAATTTTTATTTGAAGCCCACCTACGGGTGTGCTAAGTGGAATACTTTAGGTGTGCTTCATGTGAATACCTCGTTTATAGAGGTATGGATAAGATGTGCCAAGTTTGTGTTGTGTCAAATGTGGAACTGATAACGTATTCACCCTATAGTCCGGACCCCGCATCTTGCTACTTCTTTTTATTCCCAAGAACAAAAGATAAAATTAGAGGTTTACGATTCTTAAGCCCAGAAGTGGCGGTTAATGCATTCGAAGAAGTCGTTGAAGAGAGTACTGAAGATTGGACCTACTTCTTCACGCATTGGTTCCAACGAATAGAAAAATGTGTAAATAGCGTGGTTATGTACTTTGAAAAGCAATACATTAATCATAAACATCATATCTAGCCTTATTTAACAGAATCCAGAAACTTTTAGTATGACTTAAGTATTAAGCTACTAAAACTGACTCCAGATTTTTTACCGTCTCGTTGGCCAGGGGTTTCTAACGCCAGCGACCAACACTGAGTCTTGGGTTCGATTCCCGTCAGGGGTAGGATTTGTGTTATGAACTTCAATATCTGTATTGCAAGGGTAAAAAAATATTAGGCATAAGTACAACAAAGATATTCAAAATTTAGTAGTTATAAGTACTTAACACAAAACCACTTTTGTCTTGATAAAATTGATATGGATGTTGATAAAATTTATATAGAACCATTTCTGGATCAGGATTGAATTTGATGAAAAGTAATCATCAAAATCGGTTCATTATTGCCAGAGTAATAATGTAACCAACATAAAAATGAAAATACAGACTTGTTTGAAGTCGATTAAAATATACAACGCCTATAGACTCCAAAGATTGCCGTGTCAACTTAGGACTGGGTAATTTTGAATGCATACTTCCAGCCTACCTATTAGTACCTACCTACCTATATAAGACTGAGTTTTACTGTGAAAAAAAAACCTATACAAACGCGAATTAATCCGTAGACGTTTATTAGATAGGTACCTACTCAAAAAGTGCCTAATTATACCTGTAAAATACCTTTTTATAATAAAATACGTATCTGCTCGTATACTACAATAACATGTACCTAGATAGATTACTTAGCTTTAAAAAAATAAGTGGTCTAACCACATTTACCGACAAATTACTTTAAACGAAAAAATTGAAACATAAATCTGAATTGCAAATGCATTGAAGTTATTTATGGCTTTAATCCGGTCAAAGAAACGCCATTGAAGAACCGCAAAGATTTCTTATGAACACCGTAAAAAGATCGGATGTTAAAATATGGTAACTAGAAACTTGCTGGGACTCGAGTCTACCGCAGACGCACGAAAAACTTATGAAGATAGTACATCTACGGGGCTTAGTGAAATAATTGTGTTATTAAACATATTGCTGTCACTACTGTTGGAATTGCCCCAGTGATAGAGTAGACGTCTTAATATTCCATATATGCATTACTTATATGTCTGCGTTTCCGGGTCTGGGTGTTAATCTAATATATTCTGGTATATTGGTAAGTATTTCTATGTATTAGAATCGTTGACACACATAACATATAATTTGCTTACTTTGTGGTTAGATTTAATTCATGTAACTTGTCCAGGGATATTATTTATTTATTATGTCATATTTTAACCCCCGGTTTGTGCCTGGTATAATAACTTTTAAACGAGTGGACCAGTTACGATGCAGTTTTTTGTTTACAAGTTGACATGATCGAGATGGTTCTTAGCTATATTATATACCTATAGTTTTTGTAGGGAATTTATTTAATTTTTAATTTCATGTTTACATAAGTAGATAACTTCACTGTGATCTGGCAGTCCGGCAGGCAAGAGCGTCGCCAGCCGATAACCTAGATGGGGGCAAGTTGATACGCAGATTGAGAAAAAATTACATTGTATGTTCAATCGGGAGCCTCGTGCCCTCGACTTTTTGACTTGCCTTGCATTTCGCTCTAAATAGTAGCAAACTAGTAGAAAAAGTACTAGAATAATCGATCAAGTCAAGTTAAAGACATAAGACTTTCGCTTTATCATTTTTTTTAGAATTTCTAGGGGGGGGGGCAGCTGCCCCTTTTGTCCCAGGTCAACAACTAGACTTTTCGATCCTCGAGATCGATCCCCGGGGAGGCTAACAGAAAATGTGTGTTTTTCCATTTTCTAATAAAAAAATGTTGCTCGGGATTAGATGTGTGCCCGGTGGGCGATAGGCTTGACACCTTTCACATTGTCGGACTTATTGTCTTCGGCTAGTCATGGGTGCCCTGATTGTGCTTCTGCCTACCTCTTTCGGAATATGGGTGTAAACATTCTTTGGTAAACAAAGAGCATTGCATGCAATAGTTGATTAATCTGAACGCACACAATTTGTAATTTTTGAAAAATTAACACGCACCGATTAGATGTCGTTATGAATATTCGTTCTAACACATCTAAATAATATTGGGGGTGCCATTTTAGCGCATGATCTTTATAACACGTGGAATATCAAAATGACATTTATTTCAAATAGACAGTTTCTTTGGGCTAATTTTCTCAGTGTGTGGCCGCGATTCCGATCCGGTGGTAGTTTATAAAAATGTCGACGCGCATAAGTACCACTTGTATGGTTCACCTGAAAAAAGATTTTTAAAAAGAAAAAAAAGTAGGTACAAGCTATTCAGGTTTCACATAAACGGTACACCGGAATCGAAGATTTTGATGTCAGAACCCGTTCCCATGAGGATTTTTTTGTTTGAAAGCTGAAGCTATTCTTAGCTACGACATTATTGAAAATTTTTAATTTCATAATTACAGTTTCTTTTTTGGAATAATACGAACTATACTATCCTCCTAATAGCAAGTTAGTCATTCTACTCTCGTGCTTCAACCACGCTTTTTGTTGTATCTTCACACAACCTCATTATTCTGTTCTGGACTCACACGATTAATTAATTATTTATGGTTTATTAGAAAATAGCACTGCCTCTGAGCTGCTGGGATGAATCGATCTGTGTACATTAACGGTATTTGTTAATTCCAATCACAAGAACTTCAAAACTCAAGCAAGGTTAAGGCAACAATTATTAATAATATACTAATTAATTAACAAACTAATAATGATTAAGAATTAGATTTGTGCAAAGTGCCAGAATAACCTTTTCTTACTACCTACTCTATTAGACATTTTTCAAATAGTTTTTCAGACATCTTTAGCTAGTTTTTATATAACACACCTACTACACACATTTACATGAGGTATTAGCGAACAATCACACGGCTCTTAACGGCAATTGTGAACTATACACACTATAGATGTTACAGGTGCGTCGCTGTCTAGAAGACGGAATGTTAGGCTTACTGTGCAATTTTCCTATCATTAAAGTATCTTAACGCCCACATCCCCGAAGAGGTAGGCAGAGGCACAACCAGGGCACCCACGACTAGCCGAAGATACTAAGTCCCACAATGTGATAGGTGGCTAGCCTATCGCCAACCGGGCACATATCCTATCCCGAGCAACATTTTTTTATTAGAAAAATGGAAAAACCCAATTTTCGTTTTGTTGAATCATTAGTCATTAATTAGATAGCACACATCCTGTCTGGGGCAATTTTTTTTCTTTCTTTAAAATTTATAGAAGTAAATAGCATAAAAATTAAAATAACTGGCAAAAAAAGCCGACATCACGCAGTGTTCCCAGGCGGTCACCCATCCAAGTACTGACTGCGCCCGACGTTGCTTAACTTCGGTGATCGGACGAGTACTGGTGTATTCAACGTGATATGGACGTTGGCGACTACACTACACAAATTTTATTTTCAATTTTGGACAAATTGAAGTAGAGCAGCAGAACAAGTACCTTAATATTCCGACATATTATTAACTATGGACTTAAGGGCTAAAACACACATACACAGCCGCTAAAATCGTCGGTTGGCCTTGCGGTGTCATAAATGTGTCTCTGTCATGGAACATCGTGAGAAACTTGCTACTTATTTGTTATTAAAAAGGTATTACTCTGTTTTCAATAAATAAAGAGTGCCGCGCCGCTACAATCGGGAGTGACGCTACTGCGGATTCTGACGCTACTGCCGTTTCAAGCGCCGCGGCGCCGCACCGCGGTTATGTGTTTTGGCCCTAATACTAAGCAGACCCGGCCGCGCGTTGATATGGCTGGCTTTTTGAGTGTTTGTGTCAGATAAAATCTAATATTTTGAAATAATCTATGCTTGACTTTTATGAGCTGCCTTGCAGAGAGCACAAATTATACAGACATAAAATATGTATAAGCAGAGAGACAGATGGTCTATTAAACAACGCAACGGTTATTTGCGCTATCTGAAGTTTAAATTTGCTTAAATTTTTAGTTAAAAATATTGAAAGAAGACTGTGTTGGACAGATGCTAAATGATTTTTACCTAAGGCTAGGTAAAAAAGGGACTTAATATAGGCATTTCTTATCTTTAGGTATTATGTAAAAAAGTATTAGGCTTTTCCGTTTACCTATTTTTTTTAAATACTAGACAACTTCTGCAAATTTTATTTACTTGTACAGCTATATATATTTTTAGAATTTGTGGTATTTGTCAAAATCTCAAAATATGTCGTACTATAGGAGTCTCGAATTTAGGGGAGAGCGACTGGAGCGAAAATCCCGGGCCTCCACAAACTAGGGGGACTAAGATCTCTAGGTAAGTGAGTGAGGAAGCTCCTCACTAGACTTCGTAATTTTTTTTTCAAATTTTAATGTTACCATATTTTCCTTTCATATTTTTTTACTGTTTTATTACTTGGTACACACATGATTATATCGTTCTTAAATACTACTTAATAGAAAAGTCGATTGCAAAAATTGTTTAGTTCTTCTTAAGTTATTGTTTTTTCAAAGGTTTGTTAAAGGTGTAGGCACTTACTATTAATTTGGTAAGTTTAGATCATTTGCATCAAGTTGTGACCTAAATCCTCATGGTCGGTATAACAATCGGTACCTAGTACAAATTGCAATACACAAAATATACTTCTGCCAAATCTTTCTAGGTAGGTAGTCACGGGCGTAGCACGGTAACGGCACGGTAATATTATCTATACAGTATTCTAACTTCATATAAAAGGACGACGCGCGAGCTATACCTACGCGTTCGGATCAGGGCATGCACGCGGCATGCTACAATAGCGAGCACAGAATAATTATAGTACTTCGACATAGCGAGTGTGCCGCAGTGACGAACGGACGGTGTGCTGGTTTTCAATCAGTAACTGCGGGAATTTTTACTCGAAATAAGCACAAGTAGCTATTTAACATGACAAGTAGAATATATTGTACTGTTTTTGGTTGCATGAATTCCTCGTATTCCTCAATAACGCACCCAGAAATAGCTTTTTTAGATTATAGATTATTTTTATTATTGTAGGTACCGGGACTATAGTAAGAATACTTCTCAAACTTTTTAATTGTACCCAGCGATGATGTCGTGAAATACATAGACAAAATGGAGGCTATTTTCCGAACTTCACTTAAAACTAAACATATAAATTGTAAAGTAGCTTCAGGTATCTATAATCAAGTAAAAAATATTCCTTTTTTTCCTCCTTGTCTATGTTTCCCAAAACAATTTTACATCACACTTTATATTCAAATGCGGATTTTTTTTACACTCAAATATAATAACAAAGCATTTCGTACATCTCAGTTAAGGCACAAATATTTTTCGGTCGCAAATTTATAACACCGATTCGTAATAAAGTCACACACATAATCATGGTTTTTTAATTAAATCTGTCAATCAAAAAAACCACTTGCATTTTTATTGCACACTTTCTATTCATCTCACAAATATTTTAGTAATCATATTAATATTTTAAGTTGTTACTAAGTACCTATGTGTGCTAATAAATAAAAGTAATAAATTTACAATCTCAAAACTATATAGGTAGGTAACTGTTGGTAGGCGACAGAGACAGCCCTATCTCATGCTTACGTACCGCGCTTCTGTAGGCACTTATTTTAAGGACACGGCCGAGTTACAATAATGTATAGATAATATTACCGTGGTAACGGTCTTCTGAACGGAGGCGGATTAATTATCGAGTGCGCCCTAAGCAAAAAATATTTCGTCGATATCGTTGGATAGGGCCACCTCTCAAGCACGCTCTTTCAAATGATAGAATTTTTAAAATCGTTTTACAAAAGGCGGAGAAATCGATTATATAAAGTACAGGATAATAACTATTTATTTAATAATACAATTTCTTTCTTTTTCAAAGCAACAATAATGAGAGGGCAATCGTGAATAAGGGAGGATGATACGCATTATGTTTAGGCCATTGTAACCCACAAAGTACAGCCTCGATCAAAGATAAGCGTCGACCACCTTGGTGAAATTTAATACTTAAAACCACCTGTTTAGCATTTCACACATTTATCGCATTTCCGATCGTATTTTTTTGCTAACCTTAATGAAATATTATTTTTTAATTACATGTTGAGTTTTTGTCGGGAACGAGAGAAGATAGACGCCTACATACAAGAATTTTAGCGCAGTAAAACTGCTAAAATCCGATGTCGATTTCATTTATTTTTATTTTTATGATATTGGAAGGCAGACAAGCAAACGGAATTCCTGATGGTAAGAAATTCACCCCGTCTAGAGAGACCAAAGGTGGTAATGGTGTTAGTGACGGTAAGTCTATGCTCGCCTTTTACGAGCTGGCTGGCAGGAGGGCAGATGGTCTATTCTGCAAAAGAGCCCGGATCAACACGGGGGTTACTCCCCCGTATTGATCCGGGCTGATACTCCGTATATGTTGGTCGTAGATAACACCTAAAGTGATTATTTTATATATGCCTGCTGGCAATAGGACAGTCTTGGAAGTCCGTACTTTTAAATAAAAATGTAATTGTTAAAATCGGTTCAGTAGTGACGAAATAATCGATTAACATATCTAAGTACGTAAAAAAATTTTTGGAGTCGGACAAAATCTCCTCCTTTTTTCTAAGTTGATTAAAAATGAATCCCCATTGCCCTCGATCACCTTATTATGCGTAAACGGATGGACCAATTTTGCTGACCTTTTTTTATTGTCAGTAGAAGGTTCACGCAAAAAAAAAATAGGGTTGCTGCAGGCTTCCTGTACCTGTCGCCACTAAGACCCCAAAGTGAAAAAATTCAGAAGTGCACTGAATATTTGCGGCACCCTGTTGAGTGTGGCTACCCAAAGATCGCTAGCCAGCGCCGCCACAGCAGTGGATGAGTGTGAAAGCGTCCCCATAGCCAAGGTATCTGGCTAAGGGGAAGACACTGTGTGGCTTTAGTTGGTAGGAGTCTCGTCACTTCTCTCGAAAGTGGTGAGAATTTCCACACGTTAAAAAAATAATTACAAATATTATCAGTAAATTCAATCTTAGTAACAATTGGTTTATGGTAAGTGTAATATGATAAATAAAACTATTGAAAGAGAGAAAACGAAAAGGTCGAATTCTATACTCGGCCTGCCCCTTCTCCATTATAGGAAAAGTGTCGTGAGGGTTTTACGTGACGCTCGTCTAGCTCTGCCAGCGTACCGCGCGATAAGGAACTTCGTTCTAAAAGAAAGGTGGATGAAATTATTACTCTACTCAAAAATTTTAAATTTCACCTCTACCAACTTAATACATTGCATTTATACATGGTATATTTGACACCGTAACGAAAGCTTCTGTGGTAGTTTAGATACATATCTTCAAAATTATTTTTATAGCTTTCGTCAGAAACAATTGGTTAAAAATTTAGTAATTTTTCAGCCTGCAATGTATAGCGAACAAAGTATATGTATTAAATCGCGCTATGCGAGCTGTAAATGCCGAACTTATATGCTGTTTTATTACATTGCTGTTTTTATAGAAATGTGTTATTTAATAGATGTTAAACAAAAATCGAATTGCGTTAGACAGTATTAATGAAAAAACTGTGAAATCAATAAAAAAATATTCAAAAAATTCATGAATTTTCCGACACAAAATTCCAACTACATATGCAAGTCTATCATGTACAGAAAGTTTCATTTTTCGTGACGCTGTCATTTACACGGTGTATATCACGCACACGGTTATCGATAACCTATCACATTGTGGGACTTAGTGTTTTCGGCTAGTCGTGGTTGCCCTGGTTGTGCCTCTACCTACCCCTTCGGAGATATACTTACGTACTTTATTATAAAATCTTACACTAATTGAGAGGGGGGTAATTATTAAGTTTAAAAAACTCGTTGCTAATTCATGAACTTGTCGTTTATCACGTTCCAGACTTAAACACGTAAAATTTTATTTCTTATCGTAGAATCACGAAACATGTTGCATATGTTGCTTAATTTGCTTTAAAATGCGATAAGCATTTTAAAGCAAGCAAGAAATGTTTTGTTGTCTGAATGTGGAGTCAAAAAGCTTTTACAATGTGTGGTGGAGGTTGTCCGTTAATCACAAGAGGCTGGAAAGCTTGAGTCAGGGCACAAAAATTTCATTGAAGATGCATTCACTAAAACGAAAATAAAAACTTATAAATGTTGAAAAAAGCTTTACATGTCCGTGGTTTGAATGATCTCGAACAATTATTATATTTGCCACACGGCCACATCTTTATTTTGTTACTTTTAAACTTGTCAAAATGAAAAATACACCTGATGGGGGTTGAGGTGTAATATTAAAATCTCACCATGTATATCCTGTATGGAAAAAATGAGGTTAAAATACTAAGAAACCTTTTCAGTGTGTGTGCGTGTGACATCAAGCTCCTAAAAAACTAGAATTTGGTTAAAAATTCTAGAAAAAATATGATAGGTATTCACCACATAATAACACCTTCATTTTGCTATTTTTAAGCTAGACAAAATAAACATGAAAAAATACACCTGATGTTGAATGTTGGGTTGGGTAGACACAGATTACCTAATTGCTCTTACAGCGCGGGAGGAGGCCCGGTAAGGACCGGGCCGTAGCCGCGGAGCGAGATGGTGAATACCAAAGCGACCCCATCTCTTTCCTAGCCCTTAACGAAGGTCATAGTGTGGTTTTTAGTCGGTTCGAGTCCGACATAACCCGCTGTTCTCCCCCGAGAGCAGCAGGTATCTGGGGGGATTTTCCACACTATAAAAAAAGTTACTTAATTGTAGCATGCTAGTTTGGGATTTAATACTAAAACCTAACCATATACATATATCACCATGGAAAAATACGGGTTAAAAATACTAAAAAACATCGTCAGTGTGTGTGCGAATGTGCGTGTGTGTGACATCAAGATCCTAAACTAATAGGCCAATTTCGATGCGTTTTTTGTTTGAAGGTTGAAATTACTAAGAAGGTTAAGAACTATTATTTACGGATAGGCTATAGTTTATGTAACATTAGAATTACTACCAAAATAAATTTCTCCGTTAAATATTTTTTATAAATAATGTGGTAATTGATGACACCTTTAATATTGCAGGTGTCTATAGCCAATGCCTGATTATTCTTTAGATCGGGTTGTGTACTAATTGCTTTGAAACTCGTCACATCCACAGGACGTATCAGATGCTTGTCAGTTAGTCTTTTTTTATGATATTGGAAAGCAATCCAGCAGATGGAATTCCTGATGGTTAGAAATTCTCACCGCCTAGAGTCACCAAAGGTGGTAATGGTGCGTTGCCAACCTGAGGCCGGGATTGCCTCAAGCAAAAGTAAGTTTACCGGCTACCTTACCCTCCAAACCGGAACACGTCATGACGTTATGGCAGCAGGAAAGTCTCGCTAAAACTCGAGAATGTCTGAACGATTTTGCTAATTTTGGTTTTGAATTATTTGTTCAAGTCCTATGAAAAAAACTTCGAGGAAATTAGAAAAACATATTAATTTTTCTTATACAAATTGAACGGGTAAAACGGAGTTTGTCTAACTGTCCCGACAAACTCCGTTTTACTCGTAAATAA
>NJDC01000164.1:13344-36206 GCA_002245475.1 Calephelis virginiensis
GATTGCCTCAAGCAAAAGTAAGTTTACCGGCTACCTTACCCTCCAAACCGGAACACGTCATAACGTTATGGCAGCAGGAAAGTCTCGCTAAAACTCGAGAACGTCTGAACGATTTTGCTAATTTTGGTTTTGAATTATTTGTTCAAGTCCTATGAAAAAAACTTCGAGGAAATTAGAAAAACATATTAATTTTTCTTATACAAACTGAACGGGTAAAACGGAGTTTGTCTAACTGTCCCGACAAACTCCGTTTTACTCGTAAATAAATTTCACCCCCTCGTACTATGTATGTAGAGAATAGAAAGTAGAACAATTCTGTAATGTTTTAATATTATTATATTGCGTAATGTAATGTACTACCAAGTACCGACACAAGAATCTACATAGACATAGGGATAAGTGCATTAACCATTATAATTTACTGTGAGGCATCCGCATTTTGTATTAAACTATAGACTCTAAAAATATCACACGTTATTTCTCCTAAATACGTTAAAAACAACACTTAAGACTAGTTCAACTTATAAGTTTTAAACAGCAATCTTAATAGTCCAAGATCCGAACCTAAATCTGCCTTAATTAAGCTGATAATCGAATGAAACATATTTTACGTCATACATTTCGTATGTCAGATAATATATTAAAAATAGTATGTCTAAAAATCCTGGATAAAAAGTTATTAATAGTTTAAAAAAAATATTTTTGTTTATTAAGACAATAATACTGGCTTAAATTACAAGACATTCATAATTTGGTTCACAGCTAATATTTCCCTGGAGGAACTACTGAGTTGCCAGGTATACCTGGCATAAACAGATATTTCAATGCCACTTATTTTGCTGCTTCGTGGGACACTAGGTATGAACGAAGTTCCTTCGGCTAATGTAGAATCGACATAAGTCCTGAGTATAGACTATGCATTGACGGGGTGGAGTGTGGGAGAAAGAGAAAGGTATTATATAATACTCGCTTGTGTATACGACTGTCGCGCCTGCGCACGTCTCATTTAACGGTTTTGTTCCACCCACTAAGAAAAAGTGAGTTAAGAAAAACGGTTTTTACTATCACATTTATTTTCAGTTGGGTCGCGCAGCAACTTCGCGCCTGTGCACGTCTTATTTAACGGTTTTATGCCACCCACTTTTTCTTACGGTTTTTACTGTCACATTTTTTTCAGTTCGGTCGCGCACCAAAATCCCTATCTCTAATCTCCTTCAAGCCTGCCGTAACGAACTTCGTTCCAATAATTATAAATATTCTGACCAGAATTTTTCAGCCAAACCATTACAATTTATTTTCTAGTGCTAGTACATTTATGTTTCATTCTATTAATAGCTCGGTGAAGATCGATTAAGGGTCGGATCTTCTACTATAACAGACTGGTTAACAGGTGACAAGTATTGAAGACGCTATGACCAAGACGCGAGCCGTACAAAAGTAAATAAGCCATGTTTTTCTTAACTAATCGCTGTAATGTCTCCGGTTGAACGGCAAAACAAGTTTACCTGGTTAAGTCTGTCCTTATTTAGTTATTTTTTTCTAAATTATGCGCTTGCGGATGAGGAATGCTTAAAGTAAACTCGATAAAAGGTATGCCGACAGTTAATGCTGTCATTTGTGGATGTTTGTCATGTTGTTTTTATGTCGAGAAAATTTTGCGGTTTTATCACTTTTAGCAACAATTTTTATATTGAAACACATTTTGAACAATGGCATTTTCAACCCTCAATGCAAAACGAGGAATGTTATATGTTTGACGTTCCTATCTCTCTCCCTGACGTGGTCAGCAGGTTCTTAGCTGGTTATCAAGATGGTTTATGGAGATCAGTCCTGGCATTAAAGAAAAAAAATCAAAGAAATTAAAGTGGCTGATGGATTATAGTTTTAAATTTACAGTGTCAGGTGTGTTCGTAATCTTTGCAGTTTATCTATAGCACACCAAAACGGGAGGTGTAAATTAGATGTATGTGAGTGTGTGTGTGAGTCTGTGATATCGTAACTTAAAGGTAGGACCGATTTCGTGGTGGATTTTTTTAACATTATCTAAATAAAGGTTTTGTCGGAGGTTCTTTTATTTTTTTAACTTTAATATTATTAATGTGATAAAACAGCGAACAATCAGAGAGACAAAGAATGGTAAAAGATAACCGTGGCGTATAGACATCATAGATGTCATGGGTGTGTTGCAGTCATGTGACAGGGGTGAAAGGCTAAATGTACAAGTATACCGGCTCACCTATCATAACGACCGGACAATGATAGTGCAAAACCATATTTTTTTGTTGTAGATCTCTACAAGGGAAAGTACTATTATATACATAGTGCACATATTATACATAGTGCACTGCACTATGCTAACATTCTTCTATTCATCTTTCTTCATTCTTCTCATTCATCTTGTTGGTAATGATTTAAATTGATATTGCCTTTTACGAGCTGTCACGTGGGAAGGCAAATGATCTTTTCTACACCCCTGTGTAGAAAACCGAACTAACATGGGGAAAATGTTTCTTTGGATTTATTATAAAAAGTGTTTCTTACAAACACACTTTTTTTAGTTAAACGCTTGTACTTTTCTACTATACACTTTATTTAAAACTTTATGTTATGCAAATACGATAACAAGTATAGATTCTAATGTTTTTTTACATTGGTGTAGTAATTTATCTTAGCATAATGTCTTCGGCTAGTCGTGGATGCCCTGATTGTACCTCTGCCTATCTTTTCAGGACTGCGGGTGTAAAGATATTTTTTTGTACTTTATCTTCTTAACTCAAT
Source organism: Calephelis virginiensis (assembly GCA_002245475.1). NCBI lineage: Eukaryota > Metazoa > Arthropoda > Insecta > Lepidoptera > Riodinidae > Calephelis > Calephelis virginiensis. The sequence continues at coordinate 16,123 of NJDC01000164.1, forward strand.
TTAAAATAACACGTTTTAATCGTGAGCCTTACTATTTATTTATGTTTTGTCATTTAAATGACAAAAATAAGAATTTACGTTTTATTTAATTTAGATGGAAACCTTCACATAACCCGCACAAAAACGCAACGAGTTTCTTTTAATTAATGTCTTTAATAAGGGTAATTAGCGTAAATAACAGCAATTACCAAGAGACATTGAAAGTAAGAACGTTAATTATTTTATAGTTACAATGAAGTCATTGAAATAAGACATTAGTTTCCTTCATTACTCCCAAAATGTAAACCATTGGCAAGTGTGTTTCGTATTGCGTTTTTTTACGAAAATGAATCTTTTTTCGAAATAGTTAATGTGTTGGCATGCATTCAACTGTTAAGTTACCAGACTAAAATTAGTACGTAACTCTTTATATAAACGCTTTATAGGGTAAACGATTTTCTTGCAGAAAGGGTTTGTTGATTATATTTAACAAACATAAATATGAGGTATCTTGGTTCGCTGCAGAGTTCGCCGTTTCGTCTCCTGACTGGCTGAGTTTATAAACGGTGGTAGTTAAAGTAAATATGATTAGTCCAGGTTGCCGAGGAGTTTGTTTTGCCGTTTTATTTTTCAAAGTCAGGTATGGAAACGGTGGTAGATTATAGCAGACAGGGTTAAACTTGACCACAATCAAATCGTTTAATTAATAAATATATTTTAACAAATTTATGTAAAAATATATAAATAACACATGCATAAAAACTAAATAAATCAGTTTGTTAAGTGTTTGTAAACCACAATGTAGAACAGTATGTTTGTTTTAATAAGTGTTTTAATAACTTTTAACCAAACATATTCCGCAAATAAATAAATTTCATTTCATTTCAAAAACATTAACATTGACTATTTGAGTAATAGACTAACTCAAAGCTTCGACTGAATATATTCTAGTGAAATTATCATTGGTGCATGCTTATACAAGTAGACAAACTAACCGTCTGCTGAACTATCTAGACCGGATAACGACACAATTGAACACTGATGTCATAATATTTTTGACTGTGGGGATAAGGAAATGTGGCAGAATGAAGAAAGGCAACCGGTATTCTACTCAGGAGACAGGGAGTAATCCAGGGTAATAGTATCTCGAAAGATAGATTTTTGATTTTTAAATAAGAAATATCTTTAATATATGCAGTCCATGTTAAAGATAGTGAATAAAGGTAGAAATAAGTATATAAATAAAGTGGGGATGTCTCAGTCGGTATCCCCCATGAAGGGTTCTGTAGATAGCAAACATTTTGATATTAAGACTCAAATTTGTTTTAAAATACTACTATATATTTTCAGCAACAAATATTATCTTTGTTCTTGTAACGTGTATGACTAACAAAGTTATATAATATGCGGATTGTCGTGTGGCTTTCAAAGTTTTCATTAAGATCTACAGAATTTTGAATTTATAATTCTCATTTATTTATTTAATTCTTTATTGTACACACTTTATGACAAAACATGGACAGTGATAAACAGAAATGCACAAAAGGTGGGCTTATCTCTAGGTCTACAGATTTCTTCCAGCCAACCCTAAAAATTAGAATCTGTGATGAAACAGTGGATCGTGTATTAAAAATTAGAAATGTTACGTTTTAAACAATTGTCTTTGAGAAAACATGGTGTCAGGTACTTCGACGTAATTTTTAAAGACTTATAAACCTCTGCATAATATATACTTTGTATAGTTTTGATGAAAAAAAGTCATACTTAGTTTCAATAATTCTTATCGTCGGTTCTTGGTGAATTCTATTCTAGAAACAATTTATTCACTACATTTGTACTTTCCACAATATTTTTTTTTTATAGTTAACAACTAAGAGGCATTAGAAATTAATATAAGAAAAAGGGACCTAAAATTATTAAATGATCAAATTAACCTTAATAGTTCTCCACTGCTCAATATGTTTTTCAGGAATAGATTTTTTATGCAGAAATAATTTAAATTAATAAATAGATAACTATAGTATTGTTTAGTAGTAAGTAATTAATTCTGACAGCCATTTTTTGACATAGTTTTATTTTGACGTAATTATTTGACGTTACCTTTTATTTTTTATTATTATTATTATTTAATGTTTCTATTGAATTTTGAAGTGTATGACGTTTTAATTTGACATTTATTATTATTTTTGATATCATTTGTTATTTTTAGTATTTCGAAATGTTTTTTGTTGTACAATGTATGTTAGACAATATTTACCAAAGAAGTTCGATTTATTTTATTTCATGATTACGTTTACAATTAGAATAATTCATTTTAATTACATTTTTAAAACATTTATTAATAGTAAAACTTAGTTTAATTAATAACATTAGTAGTCCTAATTTTGAAAATTAGTTAAGGGAAAATTTAATTTTCCCTTAACTAATTTTCAAAATTTCCCTATTATTGGCGAAAAAATCTAGCATTTCCCTCCTTGATATTGCGTTTCGCTGTCTCTTTTTTCTCCCACCACCACTAGCAGCGACGAGCATCTTTGGGCATTCGTCAGTTCTATGTTGTATTGACGTTGTTGTTTTCGCCCAGAACACTCGTGACTTGGTGAGTCTTAGAATCCAAATAAAAATATTTAATTTGCAATTTTCCGCCAAAAAATAAATGTATACGTATTATGGCGGAACAAAACAGGCATAATAGTGTGCTAAGAATGAATTGGACTTACCGGAAGTCAGTTGATTTAGCTTTAACTGCATTGTTAATACCTTGATGACCTGGTACCTGGACCTGGACGACAAATACGTTATACGGACAAACGGACATATCCTTTTGTCGTCGAATCTACCAGGGTCCCGTTTTTTAGCCTAGCATGCCTAACCTAAAAACTTAGTTGATTGAAGATTGAGTGAAGTCAAATTTGAAAAGTTGATACCTTATCTTCAAGTTGTGATTGAATGACAGGCCATAAATTTAATTTACAGTAAGTAATAGTATATTTTTTCCTTAACCTTTATTATAGTGTTTAATACACTTTTTATGAATGCTATTGATTTAGTCTGTAATTATCTTAGAACTAGCCCATCTTTACCTATTTCAACATTGAATAAATAACAGTTTTTGTAAAGAATTACACAAATTGATCTGTAGGATTACTTTTGAACCTCGATTCATACAATATTAGAAAAAGGAATCGAATATGTCACTTCAGGTACTCTTGAGCACAATACTGGCGAATTATTAAAATTTAGTTCATAGTAAATAATCAAATATTTTATAGAATCCGTTGAATTTATTTGTAACTAAATGTTAATAATCCGGTAGTATTGTGTTCAAAAGTACCTTAAATGACATATACGATTCCAACTCCGTGACATCTGACTAGAAGGTAGAGTTTCACAGTGACTCGCCCGGATTAGTACTACCGCCTACCTATTAACGGCAGTGCTTGCTGTTGACGTGTTCCGGTTCGAAGGATATGGTAGCTGGTAAACTTTCTTTTGGTTGAGGCCAAACATCCCCGGTCTCATGTTGGCAACGCATCATTACCACCTTTGGTGTCTCTAGACGGCATGGCATTCTTAGCATCAGGAAATCCGTCTGCTTGTTTGCTTTCCAATTGCATAAAAAAATCCAATTCGTATGATTTCGATATTACAGAGTAACCATACTGATCTCCAGGGTAGCAAAGTTTATGCATGTGTTTTGGGTGTTAAATATGGTAATACAGAATAGATTTTTAAAAATAATATCAAAACACGGTGTTACATTGACGGGTAGACGCCACATAGCACACATGCTTTCAAGTCTTAATATTTTCCCGTTTATTCCGTAATCCGGTATAATGTCCCAAAGTTCCTTTAGTACAACTCTATTAAACACCTTCACAAAACTGCAGAAAACCTTCAGTGTCAGATGCTTCTCTATGATGCTGCCAGCGAGAACACTTCATCTATCCATCCCCTCATATATCCTCTTCCAGACCAGAAGCCATCCTGAGCCTCCCAAAATATTCCATCAGACATCCTTTGTAACTTACATTTAACTACCTTAGTATAATACTCTTGACGCTAAACCAATGAAACTGATAACCCTGTAGCTGTAACAGTCATTACAACGGACCTAGACAAAGTCCCGAAAGAGAGAGTCCCTATGTTTGATAATCTTAAAGTATTCAACAGTATCAGAGTAAATACTCCCAACAATATTTCATACTACTGATCACCCATTCTATTTCTTTTATCATAATATCGTCAGATGTGTGAGCATTTTCTGAGTCATATGAATACTCAGACTTAGCGGAGCAACCTAGAGATATTAATACATGTTTCTAAAAAAATCCCTCCACCGTTTTAATACATCATCTGTGCTTTTAAGAATATTGCCACTTTTTGACATAACTCTAATCACGCTATAGGCATAAGAATAACCTCGAGTCTTCTTCACCACCCTTCAGAAGGTAAAGTCGAGTCTTACTCTCGAAATTATTAGCTATTATACTTTCACTTTGATTCGATTACATACCTTCTCTTTCACGCTTCTCTTTTTTAACTATATGTTGCGTTCTTACAACAACGATACATATTTTTTTCTTTCTGTTATACTATCATAACATGATTGCGAACACGAGTCTAACCAAGGTTTCTTCTATATCGGATTATAACTAAATATTGATTGGTGGGTGTTAACTCGGGTCCCTATAGGCTCTTGTATCCATTAAACACTTACCGAGGCAAATATCAACTAAAGTCAATTGTAACATGCTCATTTGATCATTACTTCTTCAGGCGTTCAAATGTCTTCTTCTGCTGTCTGTCTGTCTTTATGCTGGAATATTGTGTTAGACACAAGAAATTCCTTTCCACATTATGTGTTATTCACACTCTTATTTCACCAAAAAAGTCAAATTCGGCTTCGAAACCCAAATGTCTCATCCTGATCCATCGCTTCAAATCACCACTCAAAATTCTCTTTCATTTGCTTCGACCATGTCCAGAACGTCTCTCATTAAACTCTAAAATTTTGCAAGGTTGTGAGCCAACGGCGAGTTAACCGGAGCATATGCTTCTACTTCGAAAACTCGTCTGAATCGTAAATTGATACGTACACATAGCCGTCTCTGGTCAACCATAGCGTAATCTTTCAAACGTGAGGCCAAGCAAGACGATTAGATTATACGTATCCCAGCACTGATCGTTCTGTGGTACACCAGACCACAAGATCATCGCTGGATAAGTAGTATATAGCTTCCGCTTGGTCTCCGTTACACAATAAATCCAGGTATCTCTCGTACATAACAATTCATTCGTCTTTGCTTCCATCCCACCTCTCCTATCCCATTGTCCCATCTGTTTTCTTCGTACCGTCGATCGATGCGTCCTCCTCGGTACGTGTCGGCTTCGGGAAAACCGTATCCCACTCTGCAGTATGTATTTTTCGAGCCAGAATTGTAGTCTAGTGGCCTGGCAGGGGTAACATGTTCCTGAAAATGACCACTTGAGGCATTTTTCGAAAGTTCGGAAGGTAGCTTGACTTATATGTAACATTTTTAATTATTTATACGGGATACTCACGATCTCTTTTTATTTTATTTGTCGATATTTCGGCCTAGTTGCATAGGCCGTGGTCCCGTCGTGACCACGGCGAAATATCGACAAATAAAATAAAAAGAGATCGTGAGTATCCCGTATAAATAATTAAAAATGTTATTAATTCGCGACGATTTAAGTTTGACTTATATGGTTTAACATCCTAACTTTTTGTTTAATGCGGTTTCATCATTTTGGTTTTTGCAAATTAAAATGCGTGTTCATCAGAATATCCAGTTCTTTGTTTGCCTTTGAATATTGATCATAAATAAAACTGTTAAAAATCTATGATCATAACTTAAATATTAAACGAAGTCCAGACTTCAAATGCTCTCGTTTCTTGTGATCAGCGATAAGCCTACTCGAGGTATCCCGTTGTAAGCGGTCTACAGATACCCCCTGCTAGTTTCTATATGTGGATCCATTTTATAAGGGAAGTCATAAATAATGTTACAAAATAGTCTTAAATTATTATTTAAACTTTTTGCTTGTCTGTCAATTGATAGTAGGAATGAAACGATACCACTGGGGTATCGATACTTATACTCGATACTGGTATCGGTTGTCAAGTATCGACACTTACTTAGTATCGATCACAAAGTATCGATACTAAGTAGTATCGTATCGTTTTTGGCAAATTTTTAGTGAAAACCGTAACAAGTGTTGGTGTTTTTTATTGAAAAGTAAGTAAGTAGTATAATATTCTAACATAAAATAATATTTTTTGAGTTACTCCCGACCATGAGTGTCACGGGTAAGTGCTAGTACAACACGTCACCTTCAAAGTAATTTATGGAAAAAAAAGTCCGTTTTCGTGGTGCTGTTCAAGAAAATCAACATTTGTAAATATTTTCCGCTTAAACTTTTTCGGGCATAGACAAACAAGCTTGTCAACTGCCAAGGCTGCTAACTACACAAAACTAGGCCTAGGATGCCGTTCGCCGTTCAGAAACTTCAATTTACGATAAACTTTTTTATCAATGTTAAAAGATTATTTTAATTTTTCGTAAACCATAAAATTTACTGATATGAGAACTTTTAACCGATACCTACTCGACACTTCATTTCAAAGTATTGATAATAAAATGTACTTGCTATCGGAGAAAGTATCGAGTACCTACTTGGATTCACTCGTATCTTTTTCTACGTAATTATTAGATGATTTGTAAATTGAACTTATGTTTGACAGTAATAACTTAGATCCGTCAAATAAGATTTCGTTTCTGAGTACATCTTTTAAATGAGCACGGTAAAACTGCGAAAACCCACTCCAACTATTTCAGTGGGTGCCACGTCGGTATTTGATAATTTTAAAAGTTTTAAATTGTTTGCATTGTTAAATGTAAATCAAAAAATACTAGTGGAATGATGTAAAAATCTATGTGGGACCATTTCGGGACCGTTTGCTATCTTCCAAAAAAATAACCATCAAAATCGGTTGGCCATTAATGAAGTAGTCTGTAACATACAAAAATAAACAAAAACATACAGCCGAATTGAGAATTCCTTTTTTAAAAATAAATTAAACCTAAGCGTGAAACTAAAAAATCCGTCACCAATTTCATTTTACGCAAAACTTCTATTCCTACGTGTAGACAACGAAAAATGCATTGTTAAATCAAAATTGCAGACTATTTCGATCATCGTCAAATTATGTAAGATCTCCTCTGACGCCCTTGTTTTCAAAAGAAAAACCCATATAGGTATGTTTTTTCTTTAGTGGTCAAGTAGTTTTGCTAAAAATTTATTAAAATGATCGTTTACATAAATTTATACTTGAATTTACTCAGAATTTTACAACTGTATTAAATTTTGTTTCGTACTATAATTATAGTACTGACAAATGACAAATGTTGTTAATCACACGTGTAATGCCTTTGCAGGCCAAGAGTTTGGTTCCCCAGGTGGGGTTACATAAATCTGTATTATTAACGCCCATATTCCCGAATAAGTAGGCACAACCAGGGCATCCACGACTAGCCGAAGACACTAAGCCCCACAATGCGCAAACCGCGCACATATCCAACCCTGGGCCAAGTTATCTTACTTATTCAGAGATAATACTGTTATTTGTATTAAACATGTGTATTTTACAAAAAAAACCATCGCTGTAATTAGGCCTTAGTAAGTATCTTCATGCCATTACCTCCGACAGGTAGGCAGGGGTTTAACTACTACACCTATGACTAACCGAAGACGCTAATTAGCACAATGTGATAATTAGCCAACTTATCGACAACCGGGCACATACCCGAATCTTGTCAACGTAGTTTTTGTTAATATAATAAATAAACATATTCTATATGTAGCCCAACCCGAGGATCGAAACCAGGTCTTCAGAAATCAATTTCAACAACACACCGCTAGACCACAGAGTCGATGAAGAAAGTCCGGGGAAGCTGTGAAAATTAAGAGATTAGCAACATGACTAACATGAACTCCAAAAAAAAAAAACGACGGGTTGCACTCCGGGAGTGCCGGCAGAAGTGAAAACTTGAATATTAACGTTGTGCATTTTTCATATTTTGGAATAGTTAGGGAACAATTTTTCACGAATTGCTTTAATTATCAGAAGGAACGTACTATTTATGTGGTAGAATACTATATTAATTTATTGTGCTATCGTACACAAACATGACAACACGAATATTTACGCAAGCGTCCAGCGCCGTCTTACGAATTTTCAATCAGGTCACGTGTCCTGACGCGAGTTTAGAAGTTTTTACCCATTCCAAAAAGGTGCGCAAAGCCGTCAACGAAGTTTTCACTTCAAAAAAATATAAGTCGATGAACCTTAGTAACTAATTAAAATTTCAAGGAGACACTACTATCTAATGTTAAAGGGCACTTGGCCAATCATGGCTATCATCTCGAGGCTTTTACGCTATTTCAACATATAACGAATAGTATGAAATGAGTTTTCGAAACAAATAATAGGTTTATATCGCATTCATTAGAAGAAACATTAGGGATAGCGGAGGCTATATGATTTCTATCACTTCGTTTATTCTTCGTCATATATCACTTGTAAAGATTATTTCACATGCAAACTTTTATTTTGTATGGCGTGTAAGTGTTCAAGCTTTTCAAATAAAAAATCCATACTACTATAATTGCGAAAGTCTGGCTGTCTATGCTTTCACGGCTAAACTGCAGGACCGACTAGGAATTATAAAAATTAGAAGTAATTATTACAACGCATCGTCTTTATGTGTCACTTGCAAAGATTATTTCACATGCAAACTTTTATTTTGTATGGGGTATAGGTTTTCAAGCTTTCAAATAAATAACCCATACTACTATTATATCTGGCTGTCTGTTATGCTTTCACGGCTAAACTCCAGGACCATGAATTATAAAAAGTACAACTAATTACAACCCATCGTATTTTATCGTGCAGTCCTTTTTTGAAGTCCGATTTTTAATAATTTTTTAAAATATATCAAGCGGAGTCGAGTCGATTTCGGGAGTCAACAAACCGATTATTAAAACTTTTTATTTTGTCTGAAAACCGACGCAATCTGCTAAGTAGTAATCTACTAAAAGATTTTGTAGGAATCTATTTAATTTTTTTAATTTTAGGTTTGTTAATTTTGTCTATTTATGTATACCATTTTCACTGTTTTTATTAACACGTGAACTAAAAGTACGGAGCTAATACTGATCGGTGTATATTAGGAGATTTGTTTTGTTTATTTCAATAAACAGTTTAGTAAAACCCTATTACGTATGGTATCTTACTGCCAAATGCCAATACAGTCGTAATTATGTTTGCTTCAACAAAAACATATTAATTTAAATAATAACTCTGTTTAATAATTCAATTTACGGAGATAATGTTACGTCAGTGATGAGCTAATATGATAAATTAATCGCGGTATGGATTGCACGTGTGCTCGCACCTTAATTATTGCACCATAGACAACGACATAATGGATTAGGCTGGGTGTAGAAGGAAAGTTTTCAAGGCTTTATAGTTTGCAGTGTTTTGCTCTTATCTTTATGTGTATATGTAAGTGGGTAAACTTATATTAAGTTATTGCAGATCACTATCTTTTAACCTAAGTAATAGAAAGAGATAAAACACGTTTTGGAATGTTGTAATTTGTCCTGTATCATTTAGCATGTCTATTTTTTTTCTTTTTTTGGATTTTGGAAAAAAGTAGCATAACAACGTTTAAAGTAAGTTAAAGCAATTTATAATAGAATCGGCATCATAAAGTCCACGCATGAATGTGTAGGTACCTATTTGTCAGTAATCAAAATGTTATTTTTTATTTTTAAATACAAAGTGTATAAAAATAGTATATTTTATGCATATGGCATATTACATTTTTGAGTAGTTTACCGGCTAACCTATCTTCTCAATTGTGATACGATAATAGTTACCAATAGTACTAATGCTTTATTTTGTTGTAGACTTTTTGAAGGCAAACAAGCAGATGGATTTCCTTATAACAAACTAAAAGTCGACTACAAATAGAAATGGACATAATGCAGCACCCCATATATCAAGTGAAGTGCGCGCAATAAGGAGTCCATACATAGACGATGACCATGCGTTTTTTGAAAAACGATCATCTGCTACAGGCCTAATTCTGATATGAGCTGTTTCGACGTACACAGTATTAACCTTTGCCGTCGCCTTAGGCTCTTTAACCTTATTCTATCTATATGATTATGAATTGAATATCTAACGGCCCACGGATATATTTGGTAATGTCAAGTAATAACTCTAAAACGATATCAAGATGACGGGTTATCACGATTGTTTAAACTGCAAACATTTTAAGTCATTTAAGGGTTCAGGAACATGGACTGACACTTCTATTAACGGGGTATTGGTCTATTGTCCACGAAGAAAGGTTTTGTTTATATGAAGACAAATATGGATGGTCAAACCAGAGGTTCTCAAACTTTAAGACCATGGTACATCTACGAAATATTTGTTATTATAAGAAACTCCACATGAATGAATGATAACAATTCTTGTAAATCTGTAATTTTAATTAAATATACAAAAACAAATTGGAACTCTAATGACTTTTCTATGAAATTTGGGAAACGCTATTACGTTCGCTTTGCGATGTGCGTAGCCCCTTTTTATTACTTTTTTAACTTTACGTTGTTCACCACTTAATTGAATAATGCATAGGGATACTTAAGTACATTAAGCAGAATATCTCCTTGTCCCGCATCGAAAAATTGCGTTGCAATTGATTCAATATTATTAGTAGTAACAGTAAGTAGTAATAGTAGGGACTTGTATTATTTCTTTGCACCGAAAAACGCCCGAAAGTGATTGCTTGTTCTTGCTACGTTCCGTCATCCGTGTGTAGAAAGAAAAAAAACAATTATTTGCCTAAATAAAATGCATGAGCCTTAAAACTTGAAACAATACAGTTCATAGTAATAGCAAACGTGTAAAAAAATTTGCCAAGTGTAAATGTTTTTATTAATTTATTCCAATGTCCTTGAAAACCAAACCGAACCGTTTTAGTAATGATTTACAGCACACAAACCTGCGATAGTAATCGTGCAATCTAGGATGTAAAAGGTCAACAAAATCAATGAATAGTGTATATAAGCTGTTTGCTATGAATGTAAAACTATGATAAAATCGCTAATTTGGCATGGTAATGTATGTGATACGAGTTGAACTGGCTTTAAAATACCAATTAGGTATACCTAACCAAAGTAGCAGGCAACTGTTGCTATATCTTCTAATATATAAAATTGTCGCGTCATGGGGTTCAAACTTGAACTCCTCCGAAACGGCTTGACCGATTCTCACGAAATTTTGTGAGCATATTGAGTAGGTCTGAGAATCGGCCAACATCTATTTTTTATCCACCTAAATGTTAAGGGTGGTCAATCCCTAAATTATTTTTTTATTTTTTTATGATACAGCATATAAAAGTACATACAACCCTAAATTTTCACCCTTTTATCACCAACCCCTATTTTTAATAGTCATTTTAGTAATTAAATCATTTTTTATGCCGGGTCGATAACTGATCAATCGTCATTTAATTAGTTATATGGCAAAACAACTTTTGCCGGATCAGCTGGTCTATCTATATAATAATCAAATGCTTTTTGTTAGTCTCACTAAAACTCGAGAACGACTGAATCGATTAGGCTTATTTGGGTTTTCAATTGTTTGTTCAAGTTCAGGGAAGGTACAAACGATAAAAAAGGGGGAAAACTGCGGGGAGATTAGGAAAAACAACATTTTAATTTTTCCCATACAAACTAAACGGGTGGAACGAAGTTCGTCGGGACAGCTAATCTACGTCCGCGCTTTTGCCTGCACGGTAATGAAACACACGTTGACCTAGACATTAGGCCAAAACCCTGGCTACATCTTAGATACATCTTAGATATCTATGTATGGTCTATCCATGGCTCAAGAGAGCTATGTGCTTATTAAATCTCCGAGTATTTGGAAGACGAAAATGCTTGGGATTAGACACTTTAATCTCGCACTGCAATTTGTTATACTTTTAAATTTAAGGTACATATATTATAAAACATTAGATTGTAAATTGTATTTTTTACAGTTTACTAATCTAGAAGCTAATCGTATGTTTTGGAAAAAGACAAGCACGCTTAGTTTCTTTCACCGAATCTTTTTAGTGTGTGGCCGCCATTTCGATCCGGTGGTAGTTTCTACAAATGTCGACACGCACAAGTGCCACTTGTTATTTTATTTTTCTGATTCTGATTCTATAATTTATTATTACTAATTTTTTAAGCGCAATGAAGCTGTGAAAACGGACTCCGTACGATGACGAGATGTGAAAATTATTTTATCGAAGGATAACAAATGATAACGAAATGGTCCAAAATAAACTTATAAATATCCTACTAGTAGTCGCCTCTGTGGTCTAGCGGTCCGGCACGGGCGTCGGGCTTGGCTTCTTGAGGTCTCGGGTTCGATCCCCGAGTCAGGCAATAAAATAAACAGAAAATTTGTATTTTATTTTCTAATAAAATAAAGTTGCTCAGGATTGGATATGTGGCCGGTTAGCGATAGGCCACCTATCACATTGTGGGACTTAGTGTCTTCGGCTAGTCGTGGTTAACCTTGGTTCTGCCTCTGCCTACCTCTTCGGAGATGTATGTGAGAAGATACTTTTAACTTAGCAATGCATATTTTTTGTCTACTAACTAAACTAAATTTTATGTATCATTAAATAATAAAAAAAAATAGTAAAAGTTATTAAGTATAGCTCAAAATCATGATAGAATAAAATGAAGCCACCTCGAAATTATGACTTATCTATCTAAAAAAGAACCATCAAAATCAGTTTGTTATTGGTCGAATAATCGCGTAACATACGGTCTTTTATTGGATAAGATAGCGAAGAAGCACACGCCTCTCCTGATGGTAAGATATAACCGTGGCTTATAGACACCATAGATGTTGTAGATGCGTCGCTTGTGGCCGAGGTGTTTGGGCAGTTTTGTAAGTTTACCGGCCACCCTATCCTCCGGACCGGAGTGTGACATTAACAAATGTCCGGGCTCCTTTGCTAAACAGATCATCTGCTTTTCTGCCAGGCAGCTCGTAAAAGACAAGCATAAGCGTTCCGTCACTAGCACCGTGAAATCCAAAAGTTAAAGTTTCGCAGCGACCTGCCCGGATTGGTACCACCGCCTTACCTATTCCTGCCGCCATATCATATCAATGCTTGTCATTGACGTGTTCCGGTTTGGAGTCATGTTTAGGCGTGGGGGTAGTTTGTGAATTTTCTCACCCCTAAATAACACTCTAACCAAACCCTCAGTCTGCTAGTTTGCCTTTCTATACCTCAAAGAATTCTGAAGGGTAACTAGTTTAAGATGTCATTTAAATTTTACTAAAAGTAATTATTGTATAAAATCTGTTAACGACAGAAAGCTAGGTAAATTAACCTCCATATTAAAATAGATTTAGTTTTACGACCCTTTTCAAAAGTAATTAACATAGGTATAAACAATTTGTATATTCCTAACCAGGTTATTTAATACTGTAATGTCAAATTAATTTAATTTTATCAATACATATATCGCAATTCACAAACTGCTTTTATAGTTCCAGAGTCAGTAGCATAATATGCAGACAAAATTTAAAGAAGTAAAATTAAAGAAGCGTTCAACGTAGACAATTTTCTTACAAAAAAATAGCACCTTAGATAATAATTTGCAAATGACTTTAATTTATTAGCATTTAAGCATGCACAGTCTACATCCTTAAAAAATAAAGAATTGAAAAAAATCTTCTATAATACAGATACTAAAACTTTATTCATTATTTACATCTGTGCCTATTCATAATTAGTCACATAATTACATCATAATTTTGCACAAGGCATGACTTGCAAATCTAGGTCATAACTAACGCATCATATTTTTCTTTATAACTGTAGATATAAGTTTAATTAGTCGCACCTAAACCTTTGTATCAGCAAGCCGTCAAATATTCGTATATTTACTATCACGTTAACGTTCGTTTAATTTACCATCACAAGAAATGGATGTCAAACATGTATATTGAGATTTGAGACATTTTTTTTAACATTTTTTTAAACGCTTAAACGTATCATTATCGCAATTTTGAAAAGACATTATTATGTACACCACAATAATTACTTGTTTGAATTTAATGATGAAATATTGACGATAGATACAATACGAAATAGCACCACAGCACCACAGCACCACATATTATACGTATTTTTTCATCTCCCTTTCTTTGTTGGCCACTCAAAGCCACAATTTTGCTATAGCGAGAAAGCTAGTAGACATGCAGTCTGACAAGTGTACGGAAACTCCAAGGTCCGCCACATACTTTCGGTATTTTGGTACGGAATTCCGTTTCGAAAAAAATTCGAACGCAACAATTCTATGGAATCTTTTTCAGTACGGAATTTGAGTGGATTTGTAATGAGTGCCATTTTGTTTTAGAATTTCGAAAAGAGATTCCGTAAAGAAATCCCGAATGTATGTGGCGGTCCTAACTCTCCATCGTATTTACACATATGAGTATATTGATGGCATGCACGCAATACACATATAAAATAGTATCTCCTAATTGGAAATTTCAACGATTTTCTTTGGATTTGTAGTACCACTAGTTGAAGAATTGTCCGAGTATGAGACTGAACATACCTTCATACAACATGACAATATTTCTAAAAGCATAGAGCGTTGCGGATATCAACATGCGAAAGATTCTCAATTTCTACTACGGTTTGTATTATGTATGTGCTACGATGTACGATGAATGAGCATGCTGTAGAAATTTGCCTAGCAAAGTATATGGAGAATACCACAACAATACCACGGTCAATACTACTGTCTACGGGGCGAAACACATAACCACGTTACGGCGCCGTGCCGCTAAAATCGTCGGTTTGCGTTGCGGCGTCATAAACATTTCTCTGCCATGGATTATCGTGGGTAACTTATTGCTTATTTATTATTAAAAAGATATTACCCTGATTTAAATAAATAAATAGTGCCGCGCCGCTACATTTGGCAGTGACGTTACTGCGGATTCTGGCGGTGCGGCGCCACAACGCGGATATGTGTTTCGACCCTAAGTACTATGACGTCTTGTAATGTGTGTTTTCAACCGGCTACCATACCCTCCAAACCGGAATACGTCATGACGTTATGGCGGCAGGAATAGGTAAGGCGGTGGTACCAATCCGGGCGAGTCGCTGCCAAACTCTACCACCTAGTCGGATGACACGGTGTTAGTTGTTCTTGATAATTGGTTATAAGGCACGAACCGTATTTATATGCAAATATAACTTATATTGTAAGTTGAACCCGTACCCATTAAATCACGAAAACGCTACCAAAATTAGTCGTTTCCTTTGTGTCTCGTGGTGCACAATAGATGAGTTCGAGAAAAAAAGTTTATTTTTTATATACGATTTAATAACAAAATAAATTTGATTAAATTCATATTTAAATCGTACCAACAGGAAAGTACCTACTATAAAAAAAATAATGATCAACATTGGTTTTCAAAACTTTTGAGATACAAATTAATAACTAACAGACAAATTCATAATCCTCTTTGCTTAAAAATTACCAATATGTGTGTAACATGGTTGCATTATTCGCCAGTTTGGTTAAATATGTATGTTGTTCGAGTACTTTCTAACAACATTACAGATATATTCTGCAAATTAATTTTATGTGTCATTAGTTTTAAATTTACAGTCGCTTGCTCTTGGTTTAACTGCTTATAAACTGGCCAACTTGCTTTTTGCGGAGATATCTATAGAACCTGTATAATCGCATTAAAATATTGATATGAAACACTAAATTTTATGCTAACGATGGTTACTAGAGGCAACCAATCCAGCTGTCGGTGGTAGGAACAGGAGGTAATAAATGTGGTACTGTTCTAGATCAGATTGGACCTTGGTGATAAAATATCGCTAATGATGGCGTTATTTACGCGGCTGGAGGGTTTATATGTATGTCGCCGCTAGCTCACATATATGAGGTAGGGTTTACGTGTCACTCAAACTTTTTTTTTTTAATTGAAAACTTATTCAGCGGTGTTGTCCACTCGAACAAAATCAACTAAATGAATATTGCATTTTACCTCATAAATGATAGTACTATTATAGTGATTACTAAGGCAATGCGTTCAAAATGATTCCCTAAACATTCCAAACTATCAAAATGCGCAACTTTCATAGTACAAGTTGTCACTCCTAATTTTAGAAAAAAAAGTGTCGGCTTAAGGGTGTGACAACTCCATCACCTGCTAGTGGAACTCCATTGATATAGCGCACTGGATTATTTTACTACTTTCGTCAGTGATTGCTAGGCAGTCGGGTATTGTACAGTTTGTCCGAAGTGGTAGCAACGTGTTAGTTACACCTGCTGTCATAACGCCAGAATTTATTGAAACATATAAAAGTCGCCTATATGACACGGTAATCTATGTACAGTACTCTATCTTATGTAAACCGGTGAAAATGCGTAAACCGCATGTCGAGTTCGGTATGCACTTGGTATGCCATAAGTGATATCGCATATCGGTAGCGCCACAGTGACGAACGGCCGATGTAATAAAGCAACCAATAGGTAAGCGTACGATTTATAAATATTATTTTGGTTTAACAAGTCCAAGTATTTACTTAATATGACAAGCAACAATTCTAAAGGTACAATATTGTGCTGTTTTTGAGCTTCGCTTAAGCGGTTAGATGGATTTTATGAAATTTGGTAATCTAAAAAACCAATGCATGTTTATTGAACACTTACCCTTGGTTTTTATTTGTTTTAAATAATACGATATTTACTGTAATAAAATAAGAAAGAAAGATAAATTAGCAGATGTAGTTACAACAGTGAAGACGCGTAGCCCTATCGCATGTTAAGGCACCGCTAGGCTATAGGTATTTAATTCAAAAACAGGGCCGTGTTAAACTGTTGTATTACCGTGTCTATGGTCTAGTGATCCAGTAATAGTGTTGACTACATGAGGTCTCGATTATGATTCTTGGGTCGAGTAACTCAAAAATGTGTTTATTAAATTTTATAACACAAATAAGTTGCCTGGGATTAGATTAGATTGGATCCACCGCGGCGTGCTGCCCAAGAACATACGGGTAGCGTGCTACGCGGACGACACACTGACGGCCAGGGGGAGGAACCTAGAGGAGTTGTTGCGATTGGTGGAAGTGGGGATAACGCTCTCTGGGTCTGGAGGTGAACCTCCCCGAGGCCGAGGCCCTTTTGTTCCATGGGCCTCGGGGGGGACCCCCTCCAGGTACGTGGATGGTACTTTTTACAGGTTGAAGCCCAGGTATTTCAACCTGTAAAAAGTACCATCCACGTACCATCATCCTAGACGGAAGGTGGACTTTCGGGGCCCAATTCACCCGGCTTACCTCGAGAGTCCTGGGTGTCACCGCTGCACTGGGGAGGCTGCTGCCCAACGTGGGAGGGCCGACTGCCAATTGCCGACAGCTTTACTCCATCGTCATCCGGAGTATGACGCCTGAATAGGACACCTGTCTGGCCTCGGTCGCACCAACAAGAACCTGCTGCGACGACTGTAGCGGGTCATCGTGACGAGGGCAATACGCCGATAATGGACAATGTCCTGGACGGCGGCATGCGTCCTCGCTGGAGACCCGCCCTAATAGTTTCAAACGCGTGCTCTTGCTGACACATACCTTGTGGTGTCATTGGCGAGGGCGCTGGGAGCCCCTAGCGTGGGAGAACGTGAGGCGCATGCAAAAGCAGGCGTGGGAGACCACGTTGGAGCGGTAGAAGGAGGACCTTGCCCCACCCGTCCATGGGCAGGCGACGGTGGAGGTAATCCGCTCGGTCCTTCGTGGGTGGTTGCAGCGGAGGTTCGGATCACCGACGTTTCGACTTGTGCAGGTGCTTTCCTGGCACGGATGTTTTGAAAATATCTGCACAAGATCTTGCGACAGGAGGCGGCCCCCGCGGGGTACCAGAAGATACGGCGCCCCACTCGCTAGGAGAATGTGTTGATGTGAATCATAGCGGCGTACTGTCTCAACTGTTTTAGATGAGGACCTTTCGCTGCCGAGCATCGTCAACGCCATGCTCGGTAGTGACAGGTCCTAGACGGCAGTGGTCTTCTTTCAAGTTATGATGCAAAAGGAGACTGGGCGGGCCAGGGAGGACGATTCCAACTCAGGCCCATTCCGATGCAGGTGGATAGGGAGCGCAAGAAAGGGATTCCTTCGCCTTCGAAGCGCCTCCGATGCAGGGCTGACAGAGGAGTCGGGGGACTCCCTCTGGCCGACACGGCTACACAAACTTGGAGGGCGACTCCAATGGCTGGAATCGTTCCTCTTTCAGCGCGGGAGGAGGTCTGGTACGCCGTGGAGCGAGATGGTGAATGCCAACGCGACTCCATCTCACTTCTAGCCGGGTGGAGTGAAGATCGACGTATGGTTTTTAGTCGGTTCGGGTCCGACATAACTTGCTGCTCTCCCCTGAGAGCTGGGGGGATCCGGAAAGACTTTCCACAAGTTAAAAAAAAAGAAGTGCTTGGTTGGTTAGAGGTTTGCCATTTATCACACTGTGGGATTAAAAAGTGCCTTCCACTAATCGTGGGTGCGTTGGTTTCAATGTATCTTTACTTATGGGCGTAAAGATAATTACTTATTTAGAAAATCAGTAGATACCTAATCATTTTATATACACCTACGCTGTTATATAAAAAGTGGAGATTGACAAACACTTTACCAACATTGATTAATTTGAAACTGAAGGGTATTTATGAAGTTCTAAAGATACAAAAGCGGTTATTATAGCGCAATTAATATTGATGTCTTGGTTGTGCCGCCATTTTGATATTGGATATAAACAAAGCAGAACAGATATTATCTTAGAGCCGTGTAAGGAAATAGCTATAATTATTTATTTAATCATTCTGATGTTGAGCGTAGCAGTTCAATTAAATAGTCTGATATTAATTTATCTGTTTACTGGCGTTTGATATATTATGTGTCTATGTTGATTTGTTCAAGTGATTTTGCAAGATAAAGGAAATGTATGGATCTGATACTGGGCCATTATCTGGAACGGAAGCAAATGGGAATGAATCAGGAGCTATGTCTCAATAAGACTCGTCGTCACTATTATCTTGGGGCATGGGAGTGCCCCTGTCAAGATGAGCAAAGCAAAGGGCACTACTTAGTTACCTTTTCTCGAACTATTTCGGCGCTTTCGAAGCCTTATAACTTTTATTTGTATTATACCAGATATACAAATTTTTCAGGACATGGCTTATTAAAAATATAAAACTTCAAGCATACAGCTCTTATAGGTACTTTATATGTTAATGATATCTGAAATAATGTACGACGCCTAGCATTAGTATCTACTTAAATAGCGAAAATATATGCAGCTTGGAATTCGATTAAGACTCGGCGACGCTCATCTAAGCAATATTTATAGTTTCTTGTTTACTTTACTTTACTTTATATTGTAATAAAATTAAAATTGTAAAAGACAAAATAATTGTAAATTTATTTTTCATCCTTTTGACAGTTCTTTTGTGTCGTGGGTTATCCTATCCATATTATTAACGCGAAAGTTTGTGTGTTTGTTTGTTACTGCTTCACGAAAAAACTGCTTTACCAATTTTTATGAAATTTGGCACACACATAGCCGGTAACTTGGATTAACACATAGGATAGTATATATTAAAAAAATGTTTCTTTGGGAACATTAACTACGCGGGCAACGCTGCGGGGCGTAAGCTAGTTTTATATTTCCCGCTGGTACAATCAGTATGATAAAATTGGTGAGTTGTGAGTTATATAGCATAACTAGTATTTCGCGCGGCGCGGGCTGCGAGCAGCCCGCGTGTGATCCGCCGCCCATGTAGACCGTTGGCCAGTGTGGCTAGTTGATTTTACACTTTCGTTTTATTTTCTTTGAGTAAAGAATGGTGAAGAGTTGTGTTTGCTTGAAAGGAGGTAATCAGTAGTAGTTTGAGCTCAACCTCTGTCAAACTACAC